>RWGZ01001502.1:0-81242 GCA_009725065.1 Utricularia reniformis
TCGCGACAATTTTGCACGCCACAAAATTTGCGACAATTTTCTCTTTCGCGACAATTTTCGTGTTTTCGGGTTTTTCACGGATTTTCGTGGCTTAGTGGTAATTAACTTGGGTTTGGGTCTTCCCACCCTTATTTATAGACATCTTAACTTCTCTAATTCACCTTTTGACCCCTCCTTTTTATTTTGACCCCACCTTTATGTTTTGCTTTACTTTTTTATCTTTTCGTTTCCTTTTTAGTTCTTTCATACCCGTATCCCTCGTTATTCATTGTCTACACCTTACCAATATGTTCCCTACTATTGTTCCATCGTACCTTTTTCCTGGCTATTACACAAACCCTGAATTTCGTAAAATCCAAGTTTGGTAAAATTTCATTTTTAACCAATCGTTGAATGCTTTCTCGGGAAATATGGCCTAAGCGCTTGTGGATGGGTAATTGACAATGTTTTTTCAAAATGGTTATCAATATTAAGTTTGTAAAGACAATCAAGGCGATTATCGGAACCAACATGAACATTATTTTTGAATTTATTAAAACTCTTATTTCCAAACATAAAAGACTACTCGTTATCAACGAGTCTCGAAACAGAAATTAAATTTATGGAAATACTAGGAATATAAAGAGTATCATAAAGATTCAAACCATGGCCGGTATGAAGAACCAAACGATAAGTTCCAACGCCTTCAACATTAGCCTTGTCGTGATTCCCCATATGCACAAATCGGTTTTCATTTGGATTTGTGGTTTGGATCATACCAAATCCTGTATCGTATTAGAAATGTGAGTAGTACTACCCAAGTCAAGCCACCAAGTATTACAAGAAACTTCTGTAAGATTTGATTCAATACTTACGTAAGCATAAAGCTTACCTTTCTTTTCAAACCATTCTATATGTTTCTTGCAATCTTTCTGTAAGTGTCTTTGTTTCTTACAGAAGTAGCACATAATCTTCTTTTCATTCTTGGTGTTTGTTGACGAAGATGCATGAGACTTTGGTCTATAATTCCCCTTTCGCATCTTTCGTTCATTCTTTTCGTCAACTCCATTTATGAGATTGACTGCGTCAATTCCTTGTTTCTTAAGTCTTGTCTCTTCTTGGTCCAACATAAATTGCAATTCGGAAAAATTACACTTATCTTTAATGGAATTGTAAGTAATTTGAAATGGTCTATATTGATGTGGTAAAGAATTCATAATAAATTGCACATGGAAATTTTCATTCACCGTCATCCCCATAGCATCATATCTTGCCGCAATATTCATCATTTTTGTTATGTGCTCATGCATAGCACGACTACCGTCAAACTTCATGGTAGTCAATGTCCTCATAAGAGTTCCGGCAACTGATTTGTCAGCACTTTCAGAACGAGATATTGACTTTGTGGATTCCATAAATTCTTTAGCACTCTCGGTTTTCAAGATTAATGGCTTAATATTATCCACAATAGTTATTCTCATCAACATTAAGCTTAACCGGTTTGAATGTTCCCATGTGGTATGGAACATTCTTTCTACATCGGTGCTTACATATGTAAGTACGGGCTTATCACCTAATAAAGCCGAATCAAGGTACTAAACATCTAAGTGGTACATGATTTGTTAAGACCAATCATCATAATTCAACCCGTTAAACTTCACAATAGAAGTAGCATTCAAATTCATAGACATAAGATGTGCTGCAAAAGAACAACAAATATCAAACAATAATGTTTAAATAAACTCTTAATATGTATTAAAGTTCTCCTTTGGGAGAAACAAAAATACATTATAATAAAAATAATTGAACATGCTATTAATCTTTGGATTTAAAGCATATTCAATATTTTTATAATAAATTAACTTTAGTATTAGTGATCACAAAATTAACCTTTAGGCTCAATTGTGTAAACACTAAAATCATAAAATGTTTAGATGTCTAAAACATAATAAATTTGACCACTTTAGTGAGACAAATTAACTTAAATTAGACATCAACAATCATTATTTGCATAAAACAATCATCAATAGTTTACGGAAAATCAATGATGAGTGTGTTAAAGAATCTTCAAGAGTTAAATTCTTTAATAAAATGTATTACTACTATATAATACATACATACTTTGGCTTTTGTTAAAGAATTTAACCAAGTTAAATAAGATCAAAAAATTGTCATGATTTCATAACATATCCAAACATGCAAATAACTAAAAGTTTTTGCCGAAGAATGTTATTGAAATCATAACAAAAGTTTTCACGGAAAAGTAATATAATGAGAGATACGTAATTCCAAAACCTTGCTCCGATACCAAATGTAAAACTTAATCAAACCTTTAAGGTCTAGGACCTTAGAATTATGTTATCTCCACAACCCGTATTTACCTTGAGACATCTCGTAGAGCTTCCGGATGAATTTTCTTTTTTTAATCCTTTCTAGAGCTCACTCTTGGGAGAACTTAACAAGACAAGAATATGAATATTCCCACACAAATGTCCTATATTTATAGGGACTAGAAATAAACCAAGAGTCACACAATTCATGACAATTCATGACTCATTATTCCATTTAGTAATTGGAAAGCCAAAGGTCATGGAACTTAATACAATTTATGCAACAACATATATATATATCAATAGTTTATGTGTACACTAAAAGTCCATATTCATAATAATGAGACAAGTTCTTAATGGATAGAACTTGTACATATGAAAGGTAAAAGAAGATACCATATCATGGTCTTTATAACATAAATTTCATAGTCCATCAACATGAAATAAACCATAATATATAAAATTATATAGATCACATAATGACATAAACTAACATATAACACATGTAAATTACCCTTTCTTTACACCTAAATCCACCGATATATATAGTATTTCAATTATTAAATATTGCATATTGGCCCCTCCTTCATCTTTTCGTTGTGTTTCATCCAAATTCGACTCTGACCCACTCCAATAACCAAAATGTGTCCTAATACAAAAAATTTACTAATTTCAAGTATGAATAATAGAAAAATAATTCCTTCATTGTATCATATAATTTCTTAAAGAATAAAAATATTTGATAAGACTAGAATCTCCTTGTTCACATCTTTCTTAAGCTTGAGAGAATGCATATATGTGAGTAATGCTTGCCTTTTTAGAATATGTGTCTTGGATGTGATCCCACATCTTCTTGGTGGTTTTAAAAGAAGATGTTGTATTCAATGAAGAGAAAGAGTGCAAATTAAATGAGCAAAACGATTCATACATTATAATTAGTTCAAACCACTCATCAACATTGTTGAATATATTTCATGTTATGTATAATCCAATTTCTGAGAGCATAGAAGAGAATATTTTATCTGCACATTCTGATAGACTCTCGGAATTGTCTGAAAATGCAGAATATGGTGATCAGCAAGCTAAAAATGAAGAACAAGCATATCTCAACAATTCACAAAATTCTGCAGGAGAAAATTAAGTGTAAAAAAACTCAGAAGAGATAAGTGTGTCAAGAAATCAAGAACCTAGTGAACAAAAAATAATCACTCATGAAACATAAATGTATTTCTAAAATCCTAAAACAGGTTAAATTCAAGAGGATAATTAGAATGCAGAATCAAGCCACTCGGATGATAAAGAAAATAATTCAGATAACATAACACAAGCTCTTATGGATTTAAGTGATGAAGAAACTTATTTAAATCACTCAAAGAAATCTACAAAAAATGCATAACAATAAAGGAACTAGATACATTCATCAAAGCACTATAACACCGTTGTTGGATCAAGTGATGATTGACGAATTAAGTATGATTGAAAAAAAAATCATGCACGGATTCTTGTTAATCTGCCAAAAAAAAGAACAAATTGTTCAAAATGGTGAGCATGTGGCTATCAATTCTAAAGTTTTCTCCTCAAATGACTACAAACAACATGAATCTCATACTGAAAATCAATAGTATCATTGGAAAAAATTTAAAAATCTTATGTTCAGACTAGATAACCCAATAATAAGATGATAAAACGTAAGAGTTCACATGATTATTGGATGTTTAGACAAACTGACCGAATTTAAACTAAATTTACCCGATAATACCATAACAAATCAATGAGAACAAATGAAATTTAAGTACTGCTAATGTACTTCAGAATCCATTTTGCAGATTCGAGATGATTTTGATGAGGTTTAGATACAAACTTGGACAATAAGCTTACACTGAAGGTAATGTCCGGCCTTGTCGTTTATTATAGATACTTCTATAATAATTTTCTTCAGCTGCATTTCCTGGATAAGTGATTATTGAGTTGTTGCCATAATCAGCAGGAACAAGCTTAACATTATGAGATATTGGTATTGAGGTGTGTCTTCCCTTCTTTAGTTTGTATTCCCTCACTAGTTCCTTTGCATAATTTGTTTGAGATAGAAAGATATAATCATTTTTTTTAATATTTCCATGGCTAAAACAAATTTCATTTCTCCTAAATCTGTCATTTCAAACACATTCATCAGCATATATTTTTGCATCTGAGACGCCTTCATGTCCTCACCGGTTATAAGCATATCATCGACATATATAGAAATCAACACCTTCTTATTTTCTTTTTGGTCCAAAACATATAGAGTATGATCATTTTGACTCCTTCTGAATCCTTGTTTTTAAAAATGAGAATCACTTTTTCTGTACCATTCTCTCGGAGCTTGTTTGAGACCATTCAGTGGTTTGTTCAATAATAGAACTTTTTCTTCATTTCCTTCTTTTATGAATCCAGGTGGCTGATAAATGTATATTTTTCTTGTAGATCACCATTCAAAAAAGTTGATTTCACATCAAAATGGAATACCTTCCAATTGTGACATGCTGCTACAGTGTTTAGTCTCGCCACGGATGCAAATGTTTCTATATAGTCTATTCATTCCTTTTGTGAATATTCTTTAGCGACTTACCTTGCTTTGAGTTTTTTTACTATTCAATTTGGTCTTGAACACCCATTTTACTCGGATTGGCCTTTTTTTTGGTTTGTCTACAAAACTCTATGCCTTATTTTTTTCAATCATACTTAGTTCAACTATCATGGCTTGCTTCCATCTTGTGTGTTGTAATGCTTTTGATACTGTTTCAGGTTCTTTTGTGATCAAACAACGATCTATGATTTCATTTATCATTCGATATCCTCTGATAGGTTGTTGTTCTTCAGAATCATCACTGGTTTGCAAGTTAATATTTTCTGTTGTTTCCTACTATACTTGCTTGCTGCCTAATTGTTCTTTTGGAGTGTCTTCATATTTATTTTGTTCGATGCTGCATATTTCTGATTGTTTTTCAAGAATCTCTTGGTTGCTTGTCTAACTTTTACAGAGAGAGAGCTTCTGAAATTTGAATATGATGGCTATGTAGATGAGTTTCACATTCTTCAAAGTCTTGGATATTTCTTGATTAAGTATGGTCTGCTACAATTTTTTTCGTGCTTTCATCTTCTTGCATTTCATATGATATTTCTCTTGGTGGATCATGATATTTGTATGTGAGTCTCATTTTGAATTTTTGTACTTCCAATTAATTTAATGTTTCTCTCTGAGCTAGCTTCCTCAATGGCTATATTTTCATTCTGCTAACTTTCAGTAGTATGTTCTTCACTTCTAGGGTGTGTGTTCTTTAGATGTCTTACTTCTGCTTCACTTTCCGTAAAAAGTTGTTGTATTGATATATTGTAGTTGTTGCTATCATACTTCTCTTCAACATCATTTTCCTAATTCCACCTTTTCTCTTCATCAAAAGGAGCATCTCGGCTTAGAACAATTCTTTTAGTGGTTAAGTCAATGATTCTATATCCTTTTGTGGTATCACTATATCCCATATGAATTCTAATTTTAGCCTTTTTGTCCAACTCGGTCCTTTTTTCTCTAGTTATATAAATGTAACACATGGTTCGAAAATTCTTAGATGATCAACCTTGGGAATTCTTTCATGCCATAGTTTCATAGGGTTGTCTTGTATGCATCAATTCCATCTGTAGGTAATCTGTTGAATAGATATACAACAGTATTTACGACCTCTCCCCAGAATCTTGTTGGTATTTCCTTCTCAAACATTAGGCATCAAGCCATCTCCATGATTGTTCTATTTCGTCTTTCGCTTACTCCATTTGCTGAGCATTGTAGGGCACTGTCAGTTGGTGCACAATTCCTTCACTTTCACATATTTCTCTTAATTCAATAGAAATATATTCATCACCATTATCTGTCTTTATACATTTGATTGTTTCTTGAGTTTGATTTTGTACTAGGGCCTTGAATTTCAATATGACTTATGATCTTGTTTTCAAAAAATAAACCCAACAATATTTTGAGTAGTCATCAATGAATGTTATAAAATATCGATTACCTCCTAGAGTATTTGTTGCCATAGGACCACATACGTCGCTGTGAACTAATTCTAGTCTTCTTGTGGCTTTCTAGGTACTAGGTTTGAATGGCAATTTAATGATCTTCCCTTTTTGACAAGTTTCACAGAGATCATGCCTGGCTTTAACCTCGGGTAATCCATATGTCAACTGATCTTTTGCATTTTATTTAGTGATGCGAAGTTGTGATGCCCGCATCTTTTGTGCCATAAATTTCTTGTTTCCTTGGTGGCAAAGCATAAACATGATAAACTTGTTGATTTGTTGTATTCTTCCTTTGTAGAGATTGGAAATATTTTGTTTTCCATTTGTGTTTCAGAACAGTTTTCCTTGAAGGAGTAATAACCTTACAGCTCCAATCTTGAAACATGATTTTGATTCCTTTTTCCATTAACTTTCCAATGCTTAGCAAGTTGTGAGATGTTTGAGGTACATAGTTTGTTTCATTAATAAGTTTCTAGTATGATGGTGCCAATTTCTTCAACATGAATATAGTTTCCATCCGCGATCTCAATTTTCTTTCCGTATATAGGTTTATAGGATAAGAAATATGATAGATTGTTTGCAATATGATTGTCTAAGAGCCATATTTCCTTGACTTTACAATCCTTTGTAGAGGTAAGGATTGTATCTTGACGCACATTGTAAATGTCAATTATTTCCTTTTCATTAAAGTCATCAAAACATACACTATTCATGGCTTTTGCTAAACTATCAATATTGTCATTTTTCTTTTCTCTTACTGCATCAAAGCCTTCTTTCTCACTTTTTTTAATGCATACTCTTTCAATGTGCCTTTTTTTTTGCAGTAGGAGCATATTTTGTCCGGATGCCAGAAATAGTTTATAGCTGCATGATTTCTTTGCTTGCAATATCCACAAAATCTAGCTTTGAATGCTCCTTCTCATCTTTCCTTTGCGTCATAGGTTCTTTGTCTTAACTAGGCGCTGTACTGAGAATCAAGAAGTTGATCTGGAGTGAAGTTCTTCAGACTCCCATAAGTTTCTATGGCAACCACTGCGTTGTTGAATGAATTTGGTAAGGCACTTAGTATCTTCTCCTTAATTTTGCGACCATCAACTACTCCCAGCTTCTTTAACTGTCTAACCACATTATTTAGGGTAGTACCTAATGAGCTAATTAACTCTCCTGGTTTCAGCTGTAAATTATCTAGAATGCGCCACTGATGGTTGATTTCCTTTTCCAGCTTATCAATAGTTATGGTGTAGTTTTTTTCAAGGAGATTCCAAGCTTCCTTTGGTGTTTTGCTGTTAATAATGAGATCAAACACGTCTCCAAGAATTGCAATAGATAGAATATTCAATGTCTGCATTTCCTTATCTTTTTTGTATGTTTCAACTATTCGCCCTTGTTCTTAGCAGAATTGGATTCTGAGACTTCTTCTTCAAACACATCCCAAAGTCGGAGTGTGCACGAGTGAGTGCTCATCTTTTTAGCCCATACCCGATAGTCACCTTTTCCATCGAAGGTTGGCGGTGAAAAGTTCCATACGTACTGGCCATAATTTTAACCTGAAAATAAAGTTAGCTTAAAGAAAAAGGTTATGCTAATTGCTTACTGGCTTGCTTGTGTATGTATGTTCTTCCTTTTTTAGCTAGAGAATTGATCCCACAGCTGTCACCATGAAAAAATTATGTAGCCACCGATCTCGTAGCCTACATATGAGATATATTTATTGATACGCTTTGATGATATGAAGAGCTTTTGAATTGTGAATAACATTATTTTTTATTGATTACAGATAATGAATTTATAGACACATATTTATGACCGTTAGGATATTACTGTTGGAGACTTTGGGCTGACTTATGGGTTTTATTGTTGTTCCTAGACATGGATTGACTTGACATCCTTGTATCCAACACGTCTGGCCTGCCATTCATTCTTATTTGATTTATTGAAGTTTCTTTTTTTCTTTTCTAGGTCATCGGTAGTCCCCTTCAAAGTAGAGTTCTTCATCTTTTGTAGGCTGAATCAAGTGCATCAGGACAAGCTCGTCACTTCTCAACAACATCATCAGGCAACTGGAACATCCCATGTGAGGCAAGCCATCCAGCAACTGCTCAACATTTTCAGGTTTCCATTCTTCAATGAAAACGACAATTCTGGTTGTTTTATTGGCTGTGGAGAGGCTCTTAGCTAATGGATACTTGTTGTACCAGAATTAACATAGTTGAGCTGTGACTATATAACCCATGATGAATAAAAAAAATCGGAAACCCATTAATAAAGTTACCTAGTCTTTCTACCAACTCTTCCTACATTTCTACTATGTTAGATAGATACCGCCACATCGCCACGAGGATTCAGGGACTCAGATTTGATGACTCGAATTTGTAAAAGAGTCATACTTGCTAATATTATCAATTATTTGTTAATTAAAATTTAAAATTTTAAAAAACGTGTGTGTTTAACATGGTTTATAATTAACAAAATAAAGCTATGATTTATCTAATTATATTATATAAAATAATAAATTACGATCACAAATATATATGATAATTAATATTTAATATTGGAAAATATTGAAATAATTGATATATAATATATTATATCTTAATAATATTGATATATCTATAATTTTTAAATATTAGCGAAATTATATTAATATATATAAATAATAATAAAGTTAAATATAAAAAACGGACTCGTGTCCAACAAATGTGCGAGGATAATTGGTGTACGAGAAGAGTTCGACTCGAATTCGACATCCTCATAGAAGCGTTTAACATATTTTTAAGCTACGAGATCATGGTGTTCATGGACCATGAACACCATTATGGTCCGAGATCGGTGGTGTTCATGGAGATAATGGGTTATCATGTGTTTCTTCCAAGTTTCCGAATCTATAAATATTAGCTTTCATTTATTCCTTTTGTACTATTTTTCTACATTTTGTTTGTCTTGTTAGTTTACTATTTGGAGAATAGTTTCTATTGCTGTTTTTCTATCATTTCATTTTTTTTTATTAAGAACAAGTTTTTTTTATAGTCTCATTCATCCTTCAATACTCCATTCTTATGTTGAAAGAATGCACTTGTTGTAGTGATTCACAATCAGAACGCAGCGTGGGCGTTCTGATTGTGAATGGAACAACAAGAAAACTCAAGTGAGTTAAATGGAACGAAAACATGTATTCAGACGGTTTCAAATTCATGATTTACAAAAGAGACAACAAACAACAAACAACAAACAAAATCAGAACGCAGAGTGGGCGTTCTTAAGCAGCGTCAAGTATCAGCGTGTCGTCGATTTTCTCAACATAGAAAAAGCTTTTGCGATCATTATATCTTGGGTTATTATCTCCATACGCTGCCATTGTTGGGTAGTCGCAGTAATGAGGGTAACGCGCCACTGAAGAGAAGACGGCTGCAGGAACAGATACAGCGTAATTAGGATGAACTTCTAAGCCCATCGGCACCGGAAAATCTACAGAGAAATCTAAAGAGCAGGGAAACCAAGCAGTAACTCCTCCGTAGCAGCAAAATCTGGGATCAACAACGTACGAATCCATAGCAAATTCAAAGCAGAGAAACAGAGAAGAGATTTCTGAATTCCTTGCCAATGTTGTGTCTTTATAGATATTAGTAATCCCATAAAGATACGGAAACTTTCCAAAATCCAATCCCACGGTTACTTGATAATCTCAGCTTAATATAATTGGCAACTTTCCATATTTAAGATAATAAAAACAATGAACTCCTGCATTAGTATATAATACATTATAAACAAATGAATTACAAATACAATAGGTTCACTAATTGGAGCCTATTCCAATCAACTATTTTAGTAGTTGATCTTGAAATTTAGGATTCAATGGGTCGGGAAGTGCAGCCCAGTCCATAAGAGAAGTGAATCACATTGAAAAGATTTGGGTCAAGTCAATTACCCATGATATCACTCCTCTTATAAACTATATATTTTCTATTTCCACATCCGATGTGGGATATATTTCAACACTCCCTCTCAAGTCGAACTGGCCTTGGTCCAGTTCAGACTTGCTTCAATATGCTCGGTAGTGCTCGAATTATAGGTCGATTTATTTTTGTCGCCTAAACCCGATGCGTTTTTCTATCATAGTTTTTTTTTGTCTAAACCGTTACAGACCAGCCCGAAACCCACCCTGAAGCTCCGATACCATCTAGAAATTTAGGATTCAATGGGCCGGGGAGTGGAGCCCAGTCCATAAGAGAAGTGAATCACATTGAAAAGACTTGGACCAAGTCAATTACCCATGATATCACTCATCTTATAAACTAGATATTTTCTATTTCCACATCCGATGTGAGATATATTTCAACAGTTGAGTGGATTAGTACATTTCAAAATTAGTACATTACTTTGAAATTTAAAGTTAGAGTTAATTTAACAATAAAAATCATCCAATTTTATGTTATTAAAAATCATTACGCTCATGTCATTGTATCCTTCGGACCCGAGGGCGTGGACTAATAAATATTTAGCATTGTACTAGTTATACGAAAGTTAATTTATGTTTTCCTTATTTAATTTCACTACATTGTTTTGTAATAACCTTATTTTCATATAAAATGCATATTCGATGAGGATATATAGAACTACAAATTTTCTATGTTATCAAATGAGTGATATTATAAGTCTTTTATTTGTTTTACTTCCAACCTTCTCAAAATAATTCATGAGAAATTATGTAGATGAACACCCCAAGTTTAATTAGTATAAAAGTGATTTCTCAAAGTTTAGAATTTTTATATTTAGCACACTAAATATTAAATCGTTTAAGAGTGACTCTAAGTAAATATTAGCGGTTTTGTGTTAATTTTCTCTTGTGGAATTTTGAAGAATTTTTGTTTTATTTTTAAAATGTTCAAATTCTATATACATATTTTTATAGTTTTTAAAATGTTCAAATTCTAAATGCATATTTTTGTATTTAGTTATTGTGGAGAAAACTTAGGTCAAGATGCAAAGAGATACACATGAAAGTGGAAAACCTAAATGAGGGAAAAAAATCATGGTGTTGAAAGAAGAATTTCTCGACAAGTGCACTATAATGATATCACATAATTTACTGAAAGAATCTAACAACAGGAGAGATTTAACAAAGGAAATCTAAAAAAGACAACAATCGACATCGCCAAAAGATCTTTTCACTCTTCATAGCAATATTGTATTTATAGATCTCTCTATGGTCTAAAATGTTTTACTCATTTCTCATTTATCGCTACTAATGACTATTATATCCTTAAAAATCAGTAACATCCACCTTGAGTGTGCATAATGCCATGACATCTTTAAGTTTCGTTAAGACCCATGTGCTCTGTTGATCCTATCAAACTTGCTCTGAGTTTACAAGGATCGATCATCTTTGTCTCCCGCAAACCTGATCTAGTTCGTCGTGAAGAACCCTCCATTGTTTATAAAGGTTTTCCTTCCTTATTGTTCCTTGGTCGGACCACATCATGGGTCGGGCCTGTCCATCTTAAATAGAGCATATTTGTCTTGGATGAGAACTATTTACTTGTACTCGCCCATTCACTAACCCATAGGTACATCAAGCTTGGAAAGGGTGTTTAGGACCAAAGCATCATGACACTAGCCATTCTATATGCATTGAAATATCCTTGTTAACCAGTAAATGCACCGAAACCAAAAAAAACTGTAAATTCGACAACATCAATATACCCCCGAATCATTCTCTATTCCTGAAACAACTGAAATATGACAAATCATAACATGCAAATGTACCGAACCATAAAACAACCATATATTTGAAAACATGAACAATTAAAATGATATTTAGCTACAAACAAAGTAATTTTTTGAATGAAAGCTTCTGTGTAGCTGCTGCTGTAGTTACGGACGAAACATTCAATAAAAGGAAAAACATAAAGACAGAGGGTTTCAGACTGATAAGGGAAGAAGAAAACTGAAATTAAAATTGTCACTTACGAAATTAATTATTTACATAACTTGAAATGCATTAAATTACAATTGTGATCTAATGACTAGAAAACGAGTTTGTTCTTCAGGATAGAAAGGCCTCCTCAGGAATAAAAGATGGGATGTTGTTCAATGCAGTCAAATGTTGTTCCTTCATTAGTTTCCAAACAATGTTATCCTGACTCCTAATCAAGAACCTCTGCAACGTTGTAACGCAATTGCGTAATTCATGTGCTGCATAACAAGTAAAATACTCAAGAGTTGCAGTCCATGGCTTTATCTTCGGTTCTACAGTATATCTTGCTAACAAAATAGATGAAGCAGCCACCAAAGAACGTGAATACCTAATAATTTCATCAGAAAATAGTGAAACTTTAACAATATCTTTTGCCAATTTATGGAATCCTGGAAGAATATCATTCTCTACCGTCTCAAGGTATCTCATCAAGAACATCCAAGTTGTTGGGAGTGAAAACTCGAAGTTTATTGCAACACAAACCTTTAATTCCATGGCGAATACCTCCTTAACACATTCTTCTAATTTTTTATTATCACCAAAAAATCGGTGCACGGTAAACGCTGATTCCGCATCTTCATACTTATTGGCCAGAATCATGCAAGTTAAACCAACAAGGTACATTTCATTTGAATCAACTTGATTCAATGATATATATTTATCCAAACAGGCCACTCCCAGATGAAGAACCTCATCTTGAATCAGTAATTCATCCGCCATTTTTACAAGCCAACCAACGCAAAATGTACGGATTATTATAGTATTTTCTGAGAGCGGACATACCTTTCTTCTTATCTCAATATTACGAAGATTCAAGCAATATTCCTTCATTGTATCTTCGTTTGAGACATTCATATATAACTCAACAAGAGACTAAAGACTTTGTTCTAATGGATCAACGGAGATCATAGTTGATGGGAAAGCGAATAAAGATTGATTACAAGTAAAAATGATCTAGGGATGCAATGAAGAGGATGAATGATCAGCAGGGTGAACTCGAAGTGTATATATAGAAGATTGTGAGAGAGTTAAAGGGGCTTCAAGATTCATTGATTTGGTAAATATCTTCTCCGAATTTTTTCAACTGAGATACGTGTAAATTTCTTTTCTTCTTCTAAACACCACTTTCCATATTTTAAATACTTACTATATATTTTCAAGTTTTTTTATTTTAAAAAGGGAATATATGCTTTGGTTTTTTATCTTTATATAATATTCGATGATATAAACATAATCAAATATTTGATTTTAATGAACTAATCACTTCCATATTACTATATTCGGTTATTGTTTGTATTTTATATTTGAGTTCATTCTAGTATGAATTTTTTTGCACATATAAATTAGAAAATTATAAAATAATCCTCCAAATATAAATAATCTCAAAGTTTAAAAATTTTGTAATAAGCATATGAAATTTCAAGTATGTTAAAAAGTGACTTTTAATACAATATTGATTTTCTATTATTTTTTTGTGAAATTTAGGTGATTTAATGTGTTATTTTTTAAATATTCAATGTTTGGAATATAATTTTTATATATTTTTAAAGGTAATCAGACAAATATAATATGTCTTCATAATGATATATTTAAAATATTAATGAATGTTATGCATGATCTATATGATCTTAATTATGTAGATATCAAATATTCACTTATAAAACTTAGATAACATGTCATTCCCACATTTTTAAAGTTTATAGGTCAATATTATTTTTTAATCTTTTTAAAATTTGGACATGTCATTTATAGTATTCTATGGTTTAGGTGTCAACTATAAACACTACTTTATATATATATATATTTGATTTAAGCATCCCCATATCGTTTTTCTTTAGGGAATATCAATTAACTAATATAGTTCAATAATTTTTTGTGTTATGCTTTGTAGCTATGTATGTGAACCGTTCAGTGGCCGTCCAGCTAAACCGGTCTGTTCGAGAGCTGTTACACAAACGGTCCGCGCACCTAAAGGCCAGTTTGTTGGGTTGCTCTTCTAGTCTGCTACATACATCAGTTACTAAGAAATATGGCATATGTTCTATATTAGTTGCAGTGGGCATGAAGTAGAACATCCAAACTGCGGATTGTGAATCTTGTGATGTCAAAGCTGATAGCGGTCCATAAAAGAGTCTATAAAAAATCAAACCAAGAGACTTATAGATCTTTCCCAAGAATAGATCTAAAGTGCAAGCAACACAATGTTTTTTTACTACATCCAATTTTTGTTCAGATCAAACAGGTTAAGAAGATTTGATTACAGATATGAAATCCAAAGTAAAAAGTGAAACAAAAAGAGAAGGAAATGAACTAGTATTTTTTAAACCAAGTTTCAGATATAAGTAGAAATGGGATGGAGAAGATGAAGTATTACACTTTTTTATTTGAAATAAAACTAATAAGTCAATTAATGAAGGGGTTCGATAAAGTGGATGTTCAGGTTGGATCGGAACAATTAGACAAATGGTTTAGGTGTCAATCATCGGCATAGGTGCGGATGGTATTAGTGAGCCATGTATAAAAAATTCAAATTGTAAGTGTTCCAATCTATTTCTTGATTTTTTTTTGTGAAATTAAAGTTTTAATAATTTTGTAGTAAGTGTATGTGACTTTGTGTTGTAAACTTAGAGACACAATACTTTTATGGATTTCACATCATTAAAGCTCTCTTTAACGGCGGATAAGGTCATATGGAAATATGGTATTGTCCATCTCTCTTTCCTCCACGTGGGCGTCCATGATTACATTGACGTCTATATTTCCTCGGAAAAATACATTCCGCGGACAAGGGCTTGGACGTCCTTTGTTCGCATAAATACTGTTCATCTTCTTTGAAATATTTTTTTTTATTTTTTTAAATTAATTTAAAAGATAACTTTTAATAATAAATATATTTATAAAATTTATAATTTTATTTTAATAATATAAATATGTAATTTTAGGTAAAATTAGACCATTTTGAATCGAAATATTAAAAATGATTACGAATCCATGTAAATAAATACAATCGAAATATTGAAATATAATACATACAAAGATATAAATTTTTAAAAAATAATGTTTAATCGTCGAGATGATCAAAATTTAAAATATAAAAACTAAAACGTAATATTTTTTGATAAATTGAATAGTAAATAAATAAATATGATGAGATAGAAAGATAAAATAAAATTTGGAGAGATGAGATTATGTGGATGAAAGAGAAATAAAAATGAGGTGGATGAGTGAGAAATTTTAGAAGTGGAAAGAGAATATGATGTGGATGTGAGAGAATGATGATGTGTAGAGAGATTTATACGGCGTAAATGGTTTTGGGCGCGGACAAAGTTACAGATAGTCTTGTCCGCGATCTTTATATGAGATTTGAAGAAACAGATTTGGAAAACGTTGAATTTGATATTTTATTTTCATTATAAACTTTCAAACTTGAATATTTGAATGGACCGTGATCTTATTTATGCATACTATTGTTTGAATATGTAGATATAGTGGTTGGATTTTTTTTGTTTTTTAAATTGTATGAACGGTTGGATACCAGTCGATTAAACCGATCCAACCGAACCGATGGCATAACTGTTTGGAAAACAGTTACCGATTCACAAACATAACTTTGTAGTAATGAAAACAGTTAATTTAGAGCTTTGAAAAATTTATAAAGTACCCACAGTTTTCAGTAATTATAATTTTGAAATGTTTTAAAATGAGTGTAGTTTTGATAAGAGGTATTGAAAATAATGGTATTTTGTAAACAAGCTATTACACGATCCGAACAGTTCGTGAACAATATGTGTTCGGTTCGTATGTGATTGTGTTCACTCGTTCGAATAAAAATATGAACATTGTTCGAACAATATTTTTTGTTCGTTTATAATTTGAATGAACAAGAACATTTTCGTGAACGTTCATGAACAAATATATTTATTTAAATTAATTTTTATTTTAATAGATTATTATACTATTTAAGTTTAAAAACCTTTACAAAACCTTAATTTTCACCTATTGACTCTAGCGGTAGCTGAGAATCATTTCTCAATTCTTCATTGGATTCAAGAGGGTGAAAAGAGAAGACATTTGATATTCTACAAAACTCCTAAAATGTCAAATATGGAGTAAAACGAATGTTTCATCACTGTTAGTGAACATTTTAAATGACGTTATTGTTTTGATGAATAACCAATTTCTACATAAAATGGGGATGAGTTAGAACATGAAGACCCATTTGGATGAATTTCGCACAAATAGTACAAACATGTTCGAACAAATCGTACGAACAAGCTATTAGAATGAACATGAATATTCACTTAATAATTTGAACAATGTTCGAACATATTTTCACGTTCGAATAAAATATGAACGAAAGTAGACATGTTCCAATAAAAATACGAACGAAAATACCGTATTCGGTTTAGGGTTTAGGGTTTAGTTCTAAATCCTAAACTAAACCCTATTCGGTTCGTTCTAATAAAAACTTTTTCACCATTTCTCCCCCATTTTGTACTGAAACACCACTTTTGAATAAAAACTGTTTTTTCTCAAGTACGTTTTGGAAATTTAATCCTTCCTTGATTCCGAGTTTCCGACTACTCTACCTGATAAACAGTCTTCATCGTTGCAATCGCTCCCCAATGCTATACTGCTAACAATATGCGAGCCAGCCCATAGGCGATTGTCCTATTTTTATTGAGCTATTCAAGAACATTCGGCTGCCGGATCATTGCTTCTACACGCTTTGGTAGCGCCTCAGGCTTATTGTTTTTCTTTTCCACTGATACTATTTTCCCTTCTCCTTTTGTATGCCCCCTGCTATAAGGTATGTTAAATTTTATCCTCTCAGTTTCATGCTAGTTTTAGGGGGCGTTTCTCCAATTTTTTAGAGCTTGTAAACTGAAAATTTCATTAATGTGTCAAGCCTGGTATGATACTGAAATTTTGATCTCGTAATGACATGTGTTGCGTCTTTTAGATTTGATTATGTAGGTTCTTGGGAGTTCAATTTATTAAACAAAAGCCAATGAACGAACATGTGTCTGGAAATTAACATTTTGGAATGTGCTTATGTTTTCGGAAAAGTGGGGTTTTTCCTCAGGCTGGAATATCTCCATCCTTAAATCAATGTGCATTTTCTTAGATGAACAGGATAGCACGTTGTGCTTGCGATGTGCTCCAGTCTAGATGGAGCAAAACACAAGGTTTCATGAAGAAGGAAACGGGTCTGAATTTGATTCAGTATGTTGGAAAGGGTTTCTATTCTTCATCTCTACTGGAGAACTTTTTCCAAGGAGATTCATTATTGAAATCTACTCTCCAGTGTCATTTGACAAAGAGTATCTTGAATTGTAAAAATGCACCTGTGCGCCATATACATAATGAAAAAAAGGGTGCACAGTTGAGTAGAGATTTTTTCGCTAAACTTTGGATTGCTGACAGTAAAATCACAAAGCTTTCTAGGAATAAAAGGCATAAAGTTCTCAACTCGGGTGATAATGGTAAACAAGTTCTTGGCAGACGAGCTATCTTTGGGCTTGTAGAGAGATCTTTATCTGGTACATCTGTTCTAAATGGAAGAAATCATCATCAATTAAAGCTAAAGCAACCACCAATCAGTCAATCTGTGCCTTGGATATCCCAACCTGCATCTGTGGAAGAGGTGTAGTTCAGTTTCACCTTCGGTTTGATCAGTCTAGGAGTGTCCTATTTTTTAATACACTTTGATTTTATTTTACCATAGGCTAAGGTTGCGCCGCTTCTTGCAAGATCCAATCTACTAATAACCAGGGACATTGAATGGGCAAACTTGGTTCTTGGATTCGAGCAGGTTTGATATCCCTTTTGTTCATGACCATCTTCTTGAATTTATTCGTTTATTTTTCTGTGTGACTTAAACTTGCTTCTGGTTCTGGTCAGCAATTTTATCTTTATTTTGGCCCCTCCTCATGTTTAAAGCCTTGTTTCTTTCATAACATTCCTAGCATGCTTTCAGATGACTGTATATTCTTTTGTTGCTGTGCTCACAGTACATTTTTTCATGATTGCAGGAAAATCGATATGCTATTGTTGATGTCTGCTATCCTCAATCAGTACGCGATGTTTTTTACTCACCTGCTTTTTAATGTTCACTACTAATTCGATTGATGCTGTCAATTTATCCTCTTTCTTTTATTAGCCTGTAGGTTTCATTCGTGAGCACAGCAATGTGATTTCGAGACAGGTACATATGCTTTGCGGTGCAGTGTGTAATGTAGCGGTAGCTTCCAGAAATGGTTGCTTAAAATTTATAGTTGAAAAATTGCCCAGTCCAAATATGCGTATAAAACCTCAGGAAGTGTGGTTATTACATTATGGTTCTTTACAGTTGTGCATTGTCATGTTTGGATTGTTGGTTCATCATGTCTTTACTTGAATTGGGTTTTTAAAATTATGGCTTTTTACTCTTGGTGTTTCTTTAGTCAATTGTGGTCTGGTAATATTTCTTTGTAACTCTTTTGCAGCTGCTTAGGCGAAGACGCCCTTTTATAGCACTCATAACTGATGGGTTAGGTAACGAACTCTTCAGAGTAAGAACTGTTGGCAGATATATATATTCATTGATGGCCTTGGAGTGCTTTTTTTGTTCTTATTTTTTTTCTCCTTTAAAAAAATGCTCTCAAGTAGATAAGGAGGCCATTCTGGTGGATCACAAGTTCTATCTACGCTGAGATAAATGGAAAAGTATGTCATCCTTTCTACACATTTTAATTGATGATATTTTCTTATTATTACCATTCTGTGATTAATTTGCTATCAATTGCCTATATTGATAGGCATTCTGTGATTACCATTCTTAATATTGATAGGCATTCTTAATAATATTCTTATTATTACCATTCTGTGATTAATTTGCTATTCAATATGAAAAATATTACGTAGAGATCTTCCATATTGAATACATTGCTTAATATTCTTTCCTTCAGGAAATTGGTGTTGTTCACCAAAGATGGCATCTTTGGAGAAGAATATATAATTTGTACTTAGGGTAATGCTCTTTGTAGTCCCTGAATATTTGAATTATGCGGCTTGGGGCAATTTAGTCCATTCCTGAACTATACTATTTTTTACTGTCTTATGTTTAATTCGTTATGGAATATGATATCATTGCTGGTCCTTGATTCTGCATTGTCCTGGATATTTAATATTTTGATCTCTTCATGTCAATTTTTCATGCTATTCATACTGAAGTTGTATTGCAATAAAAGAACTGCATTCATTCCTTTTTTATTCGGACTTTAAGATGTGGTTTTTGATGCTGTAGTAATGAACAATTTGCAATTGTTGAGAATCCTGGATTCTGGAACTGGACATTCACTCTGAAGGATATTAATGGACACATACTGGCTGAAGTAGACCGTGATTGGCGAGGTTTTGGATTTGAGGTACTTATTTTGAAAATTGAAAAGAATCACGATGTCCTTTTCATTGTTCAAAATTACAAATAATAACTTGATCATCAAATTTGTGAATTGGAAGAAAATGTTTAATTTGATTATTGTGATTCAGATTTTTACAGATGCTGGTCAATATGTAATTCGATTTGGAACCACAGACCCTGGTGTTGAAGNTACGAACAAGCTATTAGAATGAACATGAATATTCACTTAATAATTTGAACAATGTTCGAACATATTTTCACGTTCGAATAAAATATGAACAAAAGTAGACAGGTTCCAATAAAAATACGAGCGAAAATATAGTATTCGGTTCGTTCTAATAGGCTATCTCCAACTATCTCCGCTCGGAAACTTCATTCTCTCTGTACACATAAGTTTTATCTCTGTACACGTCATCTTTCTTTTTCCTTAAAAATAAGTTTCCTTTCATCTCTACATCAATGTCCGGACACTTATATATATTTTTTATTTTTTATTTTTAAATTTGCAATTTCTTTTTTTTGTTTATTTACATTATTATGTTATATCATTATTCAACATATATGAAATTAATTATAAGTAAAATGAATAATTTGTAGATAAAGATTGATATTAAAAATTCCTAAATCATGCATATGCGAGTGCTGTAGTTTTGCTATTCATGATGAGGGAGAAGCAAAAAAATGAAGCTAAAGAAGCTGCTACGGCTTCTTGTGTTGTTGCTGTAAACAATCCGCTAATTTTAGCATGACATGTTTCAATGAAAACCTCAGCCAAGCTATAAACTTCGAAGTTGTTTACAAGTCGATATTGAAAGTGTCGAATTTGGTTAATATTGGAACATTTAGTACTGTTTACAAAGCCAAGATGCCTTCTGGAGTGGTTGTGTCTATTACAAAACTCAAAGCAACGAGAAAAGCGATACTTAGTCACATGAACAAGATGATAAGAGAAGTAGATAAACATTGATAAACTTGCACAAATACATAAAATTAGTCTAATAATTATACATACTAGAATGCATTAATAATTGTGAGAATGTGCCCAGATATGTTCGATCAAATCGGCCTTAAGACGATGATGAGCTCTAACTTCCCTTGAGTTGATTGAGCGTGCGAGATAGGCTTGAAATGATGTATTAGCTTGTTCAGGTACAAATGACGATTGTTGACTAAGATCTTGCTCACATTGTATCGGATCAGGAGCAAGAACATGACCCCGATCTTCACACAATCATGTTGTGCAAAATAATGCAAGCGTACATGATATCTGCTAGAGTTTGTTGATCCCACAAACGACCGGGGTTAGAAATGATTCCAAATCTAGCTTGCAGCACTCCGAAAGTTCGCTCTATATCCTTTCGTGTACTCTCTTGTCGAGCAGCAAATAATCGTGCTTTCTCTGTTTGATGGAGAGTTATTGATTTCATGAACACCGGCCATTCTGGATAGATCTCATCAACCAAGTAATAACCCATATCATATGCATTACCATTGACAGAAAAAATAATCTCTGGAGCTTTGCCTGTATGTAAATCATCAAATAATGTTGAGTGACTTAGAACATTTAGATCATTATTTGCCCCTGGAGTTCCAAAGAAAGAATGTCAAATCCAAGTATCTGCAGAAGCCACCACCTCTAAAACTATTGTAGGAAAACCTTTATCACCACGAGCATACTGCCTTGCCAAGCAACTGGACAATTTTTCCATCTCCAGTGCATGCAATCGATGCTTCCAAGCATTCCGGAAAACCCTAGTTGTTCTGCCCATGTCATCAGCCGTTGAATATCATCGGAATTCGGACGTCTCATATAGATAGATTCGAACGCGATGCGAATTGAAGATACAAATTGTCTTAGACACTCAAGAGTAGTACTCTCACCAATACGAACGTATTCATCATATGCATCAGCACAACACCCAAACGCCAACATACGCATAGCAGCTGTGCACTTTTGTAGTGTTGATAGAGAGCAATGGCCAGTAGCATCAACTCTTTCTTCGAATTAAGGATTAACTGCAACAACTGCTGCAACGACTTGCTCGAATAACATGCGAGACATTCTGAAACGACGACAAAATTGAGAAGGGGTGTAAGTCGGATTGGCAGTGAAATAATCCACTATTAATCGAGCGTGTCCAATCTCTCGTCCACGCTCGATAACATGACGTTTTCCAGACTGATGCCTCCTTGATTTGTTGGACGATTCCTCATGGTCCTCATCCTCCATCAAGTATTCTATTGCCGGTGATATCATATCTGACATATTGCCCATATTATTGAAGAATTCAATATGTATATCATTTGGATCCATTTGGTGATGAATAAGATGTGATGCACATTTTCAAACATGAGTATTCTTCTTAAATAGTTTTACACAAGCAGGTTGGTGTGTAGTTGATTAATGCGGTGGTTGAATAATTAGGTAAAGTTATAATTGAAAGTAGTTGGTGGTAGATAAGAATTTAAAGTTTACCTAATAATCTCATCCAAAATAAAATGTACAATTAATATATCAATAATATGTCATTGATGTTTCTGGAAATCATTTAAATCTGACCGAAACCATTAGTGGAACCTGATTTATTGACATGTCATTGATTTGTCAATGAACTTAAGAAGAAAAAACATGAATCCTATATATTGTAGAAAGAAATCAAAAAATAAAAGAAACAACATCTGGGCCTTTACATGAAAATTGAATAATAACATAAAGTCATAAAGCATTGAGCTTGATGGATAATTGAATCAAGCTAACATAATGTAACGTAAAGCATCAAGCTTGCTGGATAATGAAAGATAACATAAAACATCAAGTTTGCTGGATAATTGAATCAAGCTAACATAAAGTAATAATCTGAAATAAACTTATCCAAGACATAAAGTAACAATCTAAATTAAAATAGCAAGTCAACGATCATCGTCACTCAAGTTTACGGTTGGTTGATCGGTTGAAGAGTTGGGTATGTTATTCCAAGTTGAGACAAGTCGAGAGAATGTTTTATTGTAGAACCCCAATTGTATCTCATTTAGCTTATTTGTATCCACCTCAAGTAATTTCCTCATTTCATGAGTGGAAGAAATTATATTGTGTTCAGCAAATAAGTCATTGTGTCTAATCAATTGGATAGAATGTTCCGCTAACCTTTTTTCATAAGACAATAGCATTTCTTTCTTTTCGTTTGACATTTGAGTACATGTACTTCCCGTATTTCGTTGTCGTTTGACTTTATCTCTTCCAGATGGATGTTGCTCAACATCTGAGGTTGACTATGTTTCAGAAGGCATACGCGAAGATTGTATAGATGATCTAATTCCCACATCATCTGTCATTTGTGCCCCCTTACGGATTTCGAAATCCCACTATCAATTACCTATATGAAGGCAACTAATGATATCATGTCAAACAATATAAACAATAAAAAAACGACATGTGTAGAAATATGTATACCGTCCTCCACTTCAGTTGATCACACAATACCTTCCAAGCTTTTAAATAAGTGAACTTCCAACCTCCGAGTGATAAACTTCTAAGGCTTTGTCGACATAGTCATAATTATTGTAACCACTAGGATGAGTACGAGCTATCCTATCATATTTTCCGCAAAATATTTGAACATCCTTGCTAAGCACACGCCATTTCTTTCGCAATGCATCACTATCACGAATTCTTGATGTTTTTCCCCTCGATGTAACTGCTTCGCAATAATAAGATGTGATAGCTTTCCAGAATGACTCCATTCTCTGCGAATTTCCTGTCACCAGGTCAACAGATGCATTTAACCAAGCAGAACATAAGATCTCGACTTCTTCTTCAGTCTATCTTTGAGAAGTAACCATGANGTACTTATTTTGAAAATTGAAAAGAATCACGATGTCCTTTTCATTGTTCAAAATTACAAATAATAACTTGATCATCAAATTTGTGAATTGGAAGAAAATGTTTAATTTGATTATTGTGATTCAGATTTTTACAGATGCTGGTCAATATGTAATTCGATTTGGAACCACAGATCCTGGTGTTGAAGCTGAATCTCGGGTATTTCATGAGAATCCACAAATAACTTAATTTAATCTTATGATCATGCTTTCCATGCAATTCAGGTTCAAGAGCTAAATGTAACTCGTTCATTGACTCTATCTGAGAGGGCAGTAGCAGTAGCTCTTGCTGTTTCACTTGATAATGACTACTTTTCTAGGCATGGAGGCTGGTGAGACGTTAGCTTTTCCCTTTTCTGAATACCATCCATTTATTATTCTTGAATAAGGAGGTGCATGTTGTCGTTTTATTGTATTCATACAAAAATGGAAATATTCTAACCATTGATGATTTCTGTCATCTTATAGTCTTTGGGAAGCACTCATTTTTGTTGATAATTTATGCTCAGTTACCTGATTCAATGACTGTTTGTTTGGTAATCAGGGGACCGTTGTTTGTTGTGGACGAATGAGACTATCAACAACCATAAACACTGTGTTGTGAAGAATTTGTTTTGAACCAAGGGAATAATTCCCTTTCCTTGATCTGTTGCTGGTGAAAACCAGACTCTATTATCAGGTCAGGTTAGCAAACAATTTCGCTTTATAAAATGATTGAGGGCGAACATTTTTTGGTTATGGATAATTGGAAATCGGAGATGTTTGGAAATGGGAGATGTTTCGTATTGTGTTTATTTATTATGCGATATGATGCTCCAAATAATATTTGGACACACATGTATGGGTGAGTATCATTTTCCATTTAATTTTAGAAATTATATACACAGTGTCGATCCAATATGTGAACTTTAAAATAGCAAACTCAAAGATTATTAAATGACCTATCACGTTTTATGTCTTAAATTAGGTCTGTATTATATTTATTTTTAAAATATAAAAATGATGACTTCAATAAGCTTGACTCAGCAATATATATACCTTCAAGTGAGTACAATAAGTCAGGCTCTAATATTTGCTGCTTGTTGTAGCATTTGTGATAGCATAACTGGTCAGCACTCTCATCTCTTGTGTACTAATTTTTTTGTTTGGGACATGATCCACAATGCTTCATCAAGAACATTGATAGTTGTTTATGCAAACTGGGGCTTCGCTGCGATTGAAGGAATACTTGCACGATATTGTCAACTTCGGACTAGACTAGTACTAATGACTCCCTAATTTATCATATTTATCAAACTTGTTGCCGAAATTGCAAAGTACCTTAACCAGATTTATCAAACTTGTTGTTGCTGTACTTGTATGATCCTTGAGTTTTCACACGGGCAAAGGGAACTGAACACACTGAAAGGTCATATAGAATCAGCTGTGAGGCTTAATTTATTGAAGAACAAACAAACAACCCTGCTTTATTACATACACAATCACAACTTTATTTTAAAGTAACACATTTCCACTGCAAGGGTTGATTCACATCCATGAACTTCATCCTTCAATTGTCTTCAACTTTTTCACCTGTATTTCACTCTCGTCGATGTCTCTTTCGTCATCGATTTGCCTCTTTGATGCAAACACAATCATTTTCTTCTTACCCTTCAAAAACTTAGCAAACCAGAGAGCTGAATCCTTTGGATATCTTGCAAGATTATTCGCAAAGTCGATGAACACTATTCCAAATCTTGTAGTAAATCCATCCGACCATTCGAAGTTATCACAATAAGCCCATATAAAGTATCCCTTTATATCAACAACTTTATTTCTAATTGCTATTAGAATGTATGCAAGATGTTCCTGATGATACTGAATCCTAACTGGATCAACAACTGCCTTTGCAACAGGGAGATTTGGATTATTTTCTTCAGGAAGACCTGATCATTAAAACGAGGTCGGGTGATAGCTAAATAGAAAGGATAGATTTACTACACTAGATCTGTTGGAATTATAGAGTCTGGTCGAAATAACGATGAGAGAGCGTGAACGAACGGGATTAAGGGAAGGAAACCACACATTTAAAATACTTGAACAAGTCAATATACGATGGAATTTTCACTTTTATAAACTTAATCAATCTCATTTCTATAACCGATGTGGGACAAATTCAACACTCCCCCTCAAATCCAACCATAAGGTTTCGACTTGAAATGAACCCTAAACCAGCTCCGATACCATGTTGGAATTATAGAGTCTGGTCGAAATAACGACGGTAGAACGTGAACAAATGAGATTAAGGGAAGGAACTCACACATTTAAAAGATTTGAACAAGTCAATACCATTTTTTCTTCTTAGAAACAAACTAGAAATATGATTTAGTAATACCATTTTCAGTGATGTATGTTGGAGGCAAGTCACTGTATGTGTTCTTCATATGATTGAGAAGCTGATAGAGTCCTTTCGGCACAATGTACACCCAAATTGCACCTGTCTGAATAAACAAATATCAATACCGAGTCATTGAGTATTAAATAGTTGAACACTTACTGGTTGTCCGATCGGCACATTGTCTTTTGTAACTGTAAGAAGCACAAACTTATCTTCAGTGTTGTAAAAGTATAAAAAACTTGTCTAATCTAACCAAAATCCAATCCTTAAACAAGTATTTCCTGTCCATAAGGCCGATTATTTTGCATTATGATTGATGATAAAATGGATAAATTAAACTTACATGAAGTTTGAAGCTTCTGATCTGCGAGATAGTTTTGTCCCTTCAGATCAGCATCATTTTGGACATAATGGGTTGTGTAATAGTTCAATCCCAGAAAATCAATAGAACCCTTAAGCAAATCCAAATCTGATTTCGTAAAAAATGCAAGATTCTCCTGAGGGACGAAACTTATCATGGAATCTGGGTATTTACCATGCAATATAGGCTCCAAAAACCTGCCCCAACAATGTTAAATAGTAGGAATCAAATGGATTTAATGTTGGTTTTTCAATGCTTTTGTTCTTATCTTACCATCCCAACATAAAATCAATTGCTCGGTTCACAGCGGCTTTGTCATCAGGAGATTCCTCGTTTAGTGGCCAGAAATAGTGTGAGTTTAGCACAATTCCAATCTTCCCTTCTTGATAAACCTGAAGGGATTCTTTCCATTTTTTTTGAAAGTATAAGTGTTAAATAGTTAAAGAGACTTACTTGGTACTTGGTTCTGTATAAATGAACTGCAGCGGAGTGACAGAGAAGCAAATTCCTACCAACAGTATACGCATCTTTTGCTGGATCTGATTTATCGTACTTAACATCAGATATTTTTCTTGTAACCGATGGGGTAATTGATGTGACGAAGTTTCTGGGTAATCTGTGAGCAGGACCATGGCTCGCCGGTGTATCTACCCTTTCCCTCGGCGGGTAAACGCCGTTAACGTAGCCATTAACGGCGTAGGTCCATGGCTCATTCACCGTCGTCCAAAATTTCACTCGATCACCGAATTCCCAGAAGCAAACTTCTGCAAACTCACGGAAATCTCTCCTGCAGTGCAGGTGCAGCCATAATGTTATCTTTAAAAAATATTTTAAATATAAAAATTGTATCTACATACAAACTACTAATATGTCGTTGTTCGTTTTTGTTGGAGGCCGAGCTCACAACCTTAATTTTACACTTTTATTTATTAAAGTCTACTCATTTATCTTTTTTATTGGACGAAATACATTTAAGATATCAAAATTTGTATGATTTGATAAATTTGATCCACAAAATTTCTTAATTTTGGTAAATATAATGTTGAAAGTTTTTAAAGGTAAAATTAATTATTAAACTTACAAATGTATAAATTACATGCTCTCTAAGTTATGCAAATGTAAATATGATACAATATTTTAGAAAAAATATGTATATGTAGTCATCAAACTTCAATTAATTGCATGTAAGACAACTCAAATTATCAATATCGTTTATTATTTACACTTACGATACCGTTAATATTTTATATGCTTATGCACAAATATCTAACTTCAATGGAATATTTTGTATAATTTTCAAACTATAAGGATCTTATTTGTATATTTTATGAACTTTGAAGGTCAATAATGCTAATGAAAAAATATTTGTCAACTTAGTGTAAATTTGAGTGTTACCGTGTCATGGATAAAAAATAAACAGTATTGATAATTTATGTGTTATTCTTGTAATTTTGTAAATTAATGATGTGATATTTACACAACTATAAATTGGGAGCTATTTATCCAAATTTCTCTTACTCATATGTTAATGTTTGAAATGGCATAAATAACCTTTTAAATATTATATATTACCAGATTATTTGATTGGTTGTTGGAACTTACACAATTTTTTTGCTGAGAAATCCACCATATTCGTTCTGCAAGCAGTTTGGAAGGTCAAAGTGAAATATGGTGGCAAACGGCTGCAACCCTATTTCCAAAAAGAAGGATTTAGGTTCCTAATATAAATATTTTAAATTATAAACTAATATAAATACCGTTGGAGATGATCGTGTCGATGACATCATTGTAATAATTAATTGCTTCTCTATTGACTCCTGTAGATTTTCTTCCACCTAAACATAAAAAAATATGAGTTTCAAAGAGATATTTTATTGAGAAATCGATATGAGTAATCAAGTGGCATCGAAATATTACCCGGAAGTATTCTTGACCATGCAAATGAAAATCTGTACGAATCGAAGCCCAATTTCTTCATATTAACCACATCTTCCTACAATTTCATTAGACTTTAGTAGATAATATATGCTAATATTACCAAAAAGTCAGTCTCCAAAGTTTCAATACTTAATTCTTTGAACTTTGCATATTTTGCAATTGATGTTCAAAGTCTTCAAAATTCAGAAAATATTATCAAAAGTTTGATTTTTTGCGAGGATTTCATCAATTGGAAATTTTTAAAATATTAAGATTCAATTTTGCCTCCTAATTTAAAGTTTGATGCTAACATGTTGAAATATGAACAACTATCATAAATCGGTAGTTAGATTCATTTATAAGAGGGATCGTGTATCGTTATAAATAACTTGTTCAAATCTTTTACAGTGTAGTTGCATCCTCTTATATGTTATATTCTAACAAACTCCACATGTAAATTGACCAAATTCTAGAAAATTAACATAATATCATAACGGTTTCAGAAAATCCTTAGTGACCTTGACTATGATTAATCCCAACTTAATAAAATTGATGGTTGGGTAATCCACTGGTTTGAATAGTCAAGTCCAACTTATGAACTTTATGAGGGTCTGTTGAAATATGAACAATTGTCCCACATCTAGAGTGAGATCTAAGATAGATTGATTTACAAAAGTGATTGTGGACTATCACAAATAATTTGTTCAAGTCTTCCACAATGTAATCTTATTCTCTTATATGTTAGATCCGAACACATTTTTCAAATAAATTGATTCAATTCTAAAAATTCAACATAATATTACCCAATTCTAGAAGTTCAACATGAGATCATATTATGAAATGAAATCAAAGAAATTAGATGAAAAATTTTTGCGTTTCACCCTAATAAGTGAAAGAGTTTAAACCTTATATCTATGGTACATGTCGCACGCCACGTATCCATTGGTTCCACCAGTAACACTCGCTGTTCGGAATACAAACATGTCAAGTTAAACACATGGTACAGTAAAATACAAGTAAGAAGACATAAGAGATAATGTTGACATGGATCGTTGAGAGTCATTTCATCCCAAATATTGAAGCTTTTCCTTCCTTCAACATATGCACCTTCAACCTGAATTCAAACACAAACAAATCTCGTTGCACTTTGAAAAAAACTTTTTCTCGTGAATTAGTTACCTGATAAGAAGCAGTTCCACATCCGAAGATAAAATCATTGGGAAAATCCCTTCTGTTGAAATCAATATTAATTGGCAAAAGTTGAAATTGTTGATCGGGAACAGGTGAAGGGGCACTTTCCGAAGCAGAAGCAGAAGCAGAAGCAGAAGCAGCCATAGTCACCAGAGATAACGAAGTTCACGTAAGTGCTTCATCGGAGACCACGCAACTCACTTAATTGGTTTGCGTATGCCGTATAATAATATCTATTAATAAATGATTGTTGGCACATTTGTACTTTGCTAATCTCAACCACATCTTTTTATGGATCAATTTCTTTTTTTTTTAAGTTTTCTAAATTATAAATATTACATTTTAATATCTCAGCTTAATTTTATTATCAAATTTAGTCCATTTACAATTTACATGAAATTCAAGTCAATTCATTGAGAAAATTGCATAAATAACCTCTCAAATTACGAGTTATGTAAAGATTATGCCTCAAACTTATGAAATTATAATAATAACATCCTAAGTTATCAATATCGTTTGATTTTTACCCATAGCACTATAACACCTGATTTTGTGTTAAGTTGAAAAACATTTTTCTATTAGTATAATTGATCCTTAAAGTTGACAAAATACACAAATAAAACTCTTATAGTTTGAAAAAATATACAAATTAACCATTGATGTTCTAGAATTGTAGATAAAATATAAATTATTAGCGATGTTGTTAGAGTATTAATGATAAACGATATTTGTAATTTTAGGTGTCTTATGTACATTTAATTTATGAAGACTATAAATGTACATTTTTACTAAAAAAATGTAAAATATTTGTACTTTCGTAATTTGGATAGCATACTCTTTACACCGTCTATAAGTTGGATGGTCGTAGGAAAACATCAACCAATTTCATTATCTTGGAACCATTTTTGAAAGCATGTATGATGAAGTGAACTTCATAGTATTTCTAGAATACACGCACATAAACTAGGGCATGAGTTTTTTACTTCAATTGTGACATTGATATCGTTTAAAAATGTTTTGGATATTTATTTTTAGATTAGTCAATTTATTTAATTATTCGAAATTCAATTGTTGTGGGGACACGGGCGATATACGAGATTGGGTACACAATGTGTGAGCTTACATCCTCGGGAGAGCGATGCTCGGCCTTGGTTTTCACTATAATAATCGAGAAGTACAATTACAATGAATAAATATACATAATCTGAGCGAAAATGGCACGAAAAACGATAAAATCTGCTCTGTCACGCCAAAGCAGTCGAAAAATCGCGAATAGTGGTATACTCCGGTGAAAACTCGCGAATGTCATGCTGGTCGCGAGATTTCGAACGAAATCTCGCGAGTCCCCTAGCCAAGCAAAGAGTCGCTAGACAGGGGTGCGAAAAGTCGCGAGTTTTGGAACAGAAACTCGCGACTCGCGACATTTCGAACGTTAAGTCACAGGTATGAGGCTGGACAACGAAATCTCACAAATACCGAGATGAATTCGAGCGAGAGTCTTGCATTGGGAAGCATGCCAAAAGTCTGAACCCTTTTTTGGGGGATAAGATATTGTATTTATAAAAAAACTCGGCCCAATAAGTCAACTTAAGGTTCAAAAGCCCAATCTTAGTCAAATTAGCCCAACTTATTTAGAAAATATCCAATTAAAACAGAATAAGTGTCACAGCGCCCCGAAACTTCGAGAATGCACCCCGGTCGAACACTTGTAGCACGTAATGTCGAGAAAATACCCGTGAATATTCTTTACCAGTTCATTGTCTCCAAATGCTTAGGAGATAGTCAAAAATATCATCTTAGGTCGTTGACGAGCTCTCCGAGTGTCAATTACGAAAATACCCCTGACATCATTTCTAAACGAAATCATCCAAAACCGCTCAAAACACTATCAGAATCCTCATACGGGGGCTCGACATGGCCAAATTACGAGATTACCCCCAAAATCACATCACTCAATAAATACAAGAGAAATTCAAAAATATGATTTAGCCACGTGAGACGAGCCCCGGGGGTATTGTAATTACATAAATAACCCTGGGCAATATCAATAGTCCCCTGGTTTGCAGATTCAGATTCTGAGTCATAAACCACATTATATCTGCTCGTCTATAAATCCAGAACTCATTCATACACTTTTTAAGAACACCATGAATAAGGTCGAAATCATCTCATTGTCACTAACGGTATCAGATTTCGAGATCAATTGAGAATTTCACTATTTTTCAACTCGGAGAGTCTGCTCTTATAGATATCTCTCTTTATTTTGCGTACTGACGCGTTTCATTATACACTGAAGTTCTGATGCACCGCTTCGATTCGTAAATATTACGCAATCGAACTTAGAAATATTTTTTAACTGTCTATTAATAGGCTTCAATTTTATCGTGGAGCTCTCACTTTTTGCTTCATCAAAATCCAGCTCTTCACAACTTAGGGGGGCCCATCAGATTCCTCAACTTCGCAATTCAATCTTGTTCCCGTCGTAATTGTTACTCTGCGACCTCGAGCTCATATATCTTTTTCCTGCATAAGATATCCCAATGTTGAAACAAGAACACCACTTTCTCACCTTCGCATAGGTTGATACTTACTCCTTTGTCATTCTCACTATTTCGGGGCAACTCTTTACGCTTACAGTCGATCATGCGCATCTTTTATACGCAGCTCAATTACCGGCTACCTGTAAAGGCTATCGTCTATATAGCATGCTTGCTTTCTTAGTAAGGGCCGTTGAAATAAACAAGGCCATGTGTTTAAACATGAAGAGCAACATATAAATTTGAGGTTGAGTTCCCAACTTTGAGGCGAAATGATGATTTATTGTCTCTTTTAGATACGACCTAATAAAAAACAAAATGTCTCTAGCCAACATCTAAGTATAGAAAGTAGGGCTTAACTAAATAGTAGTTTTTCGGTCATCGAATATTGTGTAGAGGGACATACTGGTTTCGGTAGCGTCATTACTTTCCCTCTATTCCTACTTCCCACATATATTATTTGAAAATTAAGATTCTTTCTGAAGTAAGTCTTTGTTGCGGGGAGAAATTCGCCTCGGAAGACATTAGCTGAACTCTATGAGTTATAAGAAAAGAAAACAGAGAAGCCCTTACTGGGAATCATATAGGGAACAACATGAAATTAGGGCAATAACTTAAAATTGCCTCATAAAAAAGTCAAAAATCATTATATTTCTATCTCCTCAATTTTAATCATTCATATGTTTCCATTGATAAGATAAGCCTCCACTTCGATTTAAAATCACTTCTATTTATTTGTGAATTTAATATTTGCCTTTACTTCGTCCCGTCTCTCATAAAATCTCACAACTTGATCAAGCCTAATAATAGTTGTTGCTATATTCGTATTATCTGGGGTATGAAAGTCCATATCATCCATAAATTGACTTTATGACATCTTCGACGGTTAATAGGATAATCCGTGTCATGCACGCAATAACTCTCTTGACCGAATGACCATAAATAACAACATACGTGTTACACAACAACGTGCTAATCCTTCCCTCTCATAAATAATGAACCCGAGGCGTCCATAAAATGCTTAAAAGCCATTCACCATATGTCGAAAGAATATAGATCTTTAAAGGATATTTACTTGATCGCTTCCATACGGACCTCGGTTAGGCATCTCTTATCGTATATGAGATCATAACATAAGTTTCCTTACTATACATAAAGAGATTGCCCTCGAGTGTTGTACCGCATTTAAGGGAGCGATCTTAATACATCGAGGCAAGTTTCTGGGTTCTTTCAACCAAAAACAAAAAATACGCCGGTCACACGAGATAAAAATACAGACTCATCCACTTAACAAACTTCGGCTTGTTCATCGCTGACATAACCGAGCGCCCAACAATAACTTGCTTCTATCTCTTTAACTTATCTAGTTGACATCGGAGAATGGGCAAGGGACACAACGTTGTTCGAGACAAAGATACGTCATCATGTGGGACAATTCTACCGAATTATCAAACGAGTATTATGCTGCATGGACGAGACAAATGTCTTTCTTTACTTACTGTCTAAAACGAATCCACTTCGTATGCCGCTTTACAATCTTACTCGGGAATGTTTTAATCTATAAATTTGCTCATTCACCAATAAGCAAACTATTGTGTTATAAGCTATCAAAGCTACCGTGAATGAGACATCTTAGTTACCAAATAGGCAAATCTCAGTGCCATTAGATATCTTTATATGTCAAACATTATTCTCAGAATACTCCTTGCCATGGGCCACTTCTTCGAATGGTTTGATTATAACTGGGAATCCGCAGTCGTAATGGAATTTAGTTGAATTCATACCATAGGGTGAATATTTGGCTACTGTGATCATTTATCTGAATGAAATCCATGAACACGATCCATGGGCTATTAATGCATGTGCAGATGATTAAGCCTAAATGATTGATTTTCCAGTCAATAGTTCCTTTTGTAGGGGTATCACTTTATAACTTCTGTAATATCTGAGAGTGTCCGATCATAACTAACGAGAATTGATACCATAAAACCATCACTTGGTCAGTTTGATTGTTAATGAAAATATGCGGTCAAAAATAACAAATACATGATATAGGACCGTAACGTGGCCAATCTAACAAATGAGGCTATGTTATAATGTGGCTTCATAATTTCTCCGATAGTAAACACTCTTCTCTTGATTGTAAATAACTTAGTATTCCTTGTCATATAATGAAACTTAATTCATTTCTTTTCATTTTTCCTGATAGCTTGAAGAAAAATCTCACTCCAGAGAATCTGAATCGAGAAGTTAACCCCCAAAATAATAATAGCTTTCCATATGATTAGTTCGTCGATTAGGGATAAATAATCCTTCGACATGATTTAGCGAAGAGATATTAGCAAATGTGATAGGGATTCCAGATAATCACAGAAAGCTTTTACGATAGTTCCGAGCATCGGTACGAGCCCCCAGTAATCACATCATTTTTTGGAATGTAAACCATAAGGCGAATATTTGGCCATTTTGATCGTTTACTTAAGTAAACCATGAATACGATCACAAAACTCATACCGGTCATTCCAATCAAAATTGAAAATGTGTGATCTTTTAGCAGAATGTATCCCTCGACGATGATAGGTAAACTAATCATGTAACAATGTACTTTCATAAATTCTTTCTCTTGACAATAAATAACAAGATTTCTTCCGGGTAATTTGCCATGAATTTCGTAAACAATGACATCTCTATTATACAAACGACATTTAGTATTTCTCATAGTAATATGTTCTCGAGGAACATGCATTCTTGCTGAGTATAAATTTGCACTCGAGATCAGTTTAACGAAGCACTTGCATATCTGTTTGCACGTTCTCTTCTGGCATAAACTTGCACAGTGACTATCACGCTTTCCCATTTGTATAAACTTGGTCATCACATTGTCACATTGTACCGTGGTCATCACATTGTCCCACATGTATAAACTTGCACCCGGGGTCATCACGGTGCCAACTTGCACGGCGACATCACATTGTCTGTCGGTATAAACTTGCACCCGAGGTCATCACGGTGCCAACTTCCACCGTAGCATCACATTGTCCCGTTGGTATAAACTTGCACCCGAGGTCATCACGGTGCCCACTTGCACTGCGGCATCACATTGTCCCGTCGGTATAAACTTGCACCCGAGATCATCACGGTGCCCATTTGCACCGCGGCATCACATTGTCCCATCGGTATAAACTTGCACCCGAGGTCATTCACATTGTCCCGTCGGTATAAACTTGCACCCGAGGTCATCACGAGGCCCACTTGCACCGCGGAATCACATTTTTGCCACCGGTATATACTTGTACCCGAGGCCATCACACTCTCGTCGCTAATATATATTTGCACCCGGGGCCATCACATTCTCGCCGCCAGTATATACTTGCACTCTGGGCCACTGCGGAAATGGACTAACCTCCGACGAGGGCGCGACCCTCGCCGGCGTGTCATGAAGGAGTCGGGTATAAACTTGCATCCCGTTTTGCCACGGAAACATGCTCGGTACTAAGCCGACTATCTCATAATAAATCGAGCCCCTTGACATATTCCAACAGTATGTATGTACATACGATTCTGCCGTGGACAGGAAGACTCATCATGTTCAAAATATTTTGACACAATATCTAATTTGACGGGTATGAAAATGATCGACTACAAGACAGGTGGTACATTGCATTTCTAATCTAACATATTATTTTATTCCATCATCCATCATACTAAAATGCAATGGACCTACTCCTATTTTACCAGTCCCCTAGTCGATTGAATTCATGTCGTCAAAAAAGATACTAAAAAAATTAGAATATGACCACAAAAAAGAGAGGAAATTTTATTTTAAAAAGATCGATGAGTCACGTATATACATAATACTTACGCAAATTGGAAATATGCCAAGTCCGTGGGAGCTCTTCTCCGCTCATATTCGCAATGTTATACATTCCTTCTCTCACCACCGCCGTGATCTCATACCAAATTTCCCACTCCATGTACAACGTGCATTGAATTTAACAACAATTAATAGCAATGAACGTAATCGTAATAACATACCTCAATTTGACTAGTTGTGCTCCTTACGAGGTTCTTAATACATCGGAAATTTAGCTTTCACGTGTCTCAAAAAAATCCGTTAGTGACTCTGAAAGTCTTAGGCATCGAATGCAAAATAACATAATATTGCACGCATTATTCACTCGTGCTTTTCCCCAAAAAGTTGTGCGCACTATCTAACATTGAAAATAGAATTGAAACATTAGCGAGAACTTCGTTTACTGCTCCCAGGCACGAGGCATTGTTTCTGCTAGACATGATTGATATTGCCCGAGGTTATTTATGTAATTATGATACCCCCGGGGCTCGTCTGACGTGGTTAAATGATATTTTTGATCTTTTATTATATTTATTGAGTAATGTAATTTCGGGGTTAGTCTCATAATTTAGGCATGCCGGGCCCACGTATGGGGATTCTGATGGTGTTTTGAGATGTTTTTGATGATTTCGGTCGGAAATGATGCCAGGGGTATTTTCGTAATTTGGCACTCAGAAAGCTCGTTGGCGACCTAATGCGATATTTTTGGCTATCTCTTAAGCATTTGGAGACAATGAACTGGTAAAGAATATTTCCGGATATTTTCTCGACATTACGTGCTACTAGTGTTCGATCGGGGTGCATTCTCGATGTTCCGGGGCGCTGTGACACTTATTCCGGATTAATTGGATATTTTCTAAGTAAGTTGGGCTAATTTGATTAAGATTGAGCTTTTGGACTTTAAGTTGACTTATTGGGCCGAAATTTTCTATAAATATAAGACCCTAGGCCCAAAAAAGGATTCAGACTTTAGCCATGCTTCCCAAGGTATGTCTCTCGCTTGAATTAATCTCGGTATTCGCAAGATTTCGTTATCCGTGACTTTACGTTCAAAAAGTCGCGAGTCGCGAGTTTCTGTTCCAAAACTCGCGACTTTTTGCTTGGCTAGGGGACTCGCGAGATTTCGTTCGAAATCTCCCGACCAACAACACATTCGCAAGATTTCACTAGAGTATAGCACTATTCGCGAGTTTTTGTTCGAAAACTCGTGACCAGTTCAGTCTGAGCCACTATTCGCGAGTTTTCGTTGAGTATCCCCGTTACGCAGTCTCGTATACGCGACACTTTGCTTCACTCGCGAGTTTCCACCCGAGCACAATACTATTCGCGAGTATTTGTACTAAATCTCGCGACCAGGTCCATTTCAGCCACTATTCGTGAGACTTTGCTTCGTTCGCGAGTTTTCACTCGAGAACATCACTATTAACGAGATTTCGTTCGAAATCTTGCCGCCAGCCCTCCATTCGCGAGATTTCAACAGTTTCGTCGTGGCGGAGCGTATTTGATTGCTTTTCGTACCGTTTTCGCTCAGATTATCAATATTCATTCATTGTAATTGTATCTCTCGATTATTATAGTGAAAACCAAGGTAGAGCTTCGCTCTCACAAGGACGTAAGCTCACACAATGTGGGCCAACCTCGTATATCGCTCGTGTCCCCACAATAACTAAATTTTGAGTAATAAAAAATTGACTGATATAAGAATAAACACTCTAAAATATTTTTAGATGAGATCAATGATATACTTGCATAATTCACTTGTTTGCTTTAGAAAGAGTTCATTGCATTTTATGACACCAAGTCCTCAGGAATCCCAAACTAGCAAACAATGCGATCAGAACGAAACTTCTCATTTCATGTTCACAAACTCGGGATACTTATTCGACTTATACACGTTCAATGTCCCAATTCAATACTATAATACACAATTCCTTCATGTCCACAGCCATCGCGAAGGCCCATACTAATGTCAGTCCCATGTGTCGACTGGGAAATTATGAACAATTGTTTAATTGTCGTCACATATACTCAGAGAAAATATGATTCAACTTATAATTTCGCTTGCGATATTCACCGTAGATACTTAGGGCAACACTGACCCAATTTCCAACTCAACTTGCAATATTTATCTAATCATCTTCTCATACTCAACATAGTCCCCGGCATAAATTTCTTTCTTGAATGCACATAGCTTGCATAAGATGAAGAACGAAGATATAGATGGCCTACTAACCGATTATTTATACAATTCCACAGATTGGTCCTCATCTTGAGGTGACCTCATTAGTTGATCTCCCGACAATCATAATTGAGAGCTGATAATAAATCATCTCTATCACACTTGATTCGTTAGACAATAGGTGGATTCGCACTAGTATTCTCTTGCATCGCAATACACTTCACTGTATAAAATATTAATATTGAAAACACATTATTCTGAATATTCCACGAATGCATATAATGCATTTCACTAAACATCGTTGTTTATCGATCCGGAGAAAGATAAACTTTTATATGCTGACTTGAGGATAAATCTGTTAGCATTATCATGTGCGGATAAATATAAGAATCCATTGAGCAGAAAGACATGATTTTCCGATAATCGATAATATGTATCAATAATTCTAACAACAATGGATATCACTCCCATCAACAAACTCTCATTCTTCCGAGTGAGATAAACTCTAGATTCCCTTGTATTTGCCCCCTCATGGTTGCTGGTTCAATGGATCACGATTATACCATTCTCATATTTAATTCAAAACTATCATAATACCTTCACATTCTTCCATATTGACCAAACGTTTTTATTTGCAAGTCCCCAGTGCTGAATGAATTACATTTGCAAGTATCGCAATTGTCCGCAATCTCCACTTTGAGTATTAGAAATTCCGCTCATAACAACGTAATAAGAGTACTTGCTTGATCATGTAGAAATTTTGTTGTATGTATCCCGCTACGGGGTTAAATAGCATGAGTCTTTACTTCCCCGGCCATCAAATCATGTGTAGTACCAGGAGCGGACACTACAAATGTGACAACGTCACGTACTATTCCTTGAAAGGAAATAGTTGCTCTGTCCCATCTTGTCAATAGATGGTTGCGCATATATGATCACTTTAATGAGGCTCACTTTCATAAAATCTTAAATCTTCTCTCTTAAAAAGTCTAAGGTCGGTTCATCGAAATTCGACCTTTTGTAGTTTCCTATTAACATCATTATGATCATTCTTTCTCATCATCAAACCCAACTAAGGTAGCACTTATGACTTCTTTGAATGCGCAAAATATAAACTCAAAGGTTTCCGAGGAGGAGTGGAGACATAAATGGATCAATACTTATATAACATTTCCAAAAATCAAAAGCTAACCGACTATGTACGAAGGAATATAAAATTTTTCTCAATTGGTAACTTATCAATTTACCTTTCTCCCACAACATTATAGATCAAGAAAAACTTCCGTCTTTCACCAAGAACTCACATCTAGGAGGATTCACCTCATTCGATACCTCCTCAATATACTCAATTACTCGCTCAAATATTGAAAGTGATTATTTCCATATTAACTCTTTAAATATTGACTTCGTCAATTGTTGGTATGTGGCATCATGCTTTCTTTAAACCAAAAGGCATGATTGAGATACTTTAATCTGGCCAAATGAACCAGTATGTTAATAGCGGCATAGATATATGTCCTCAGACTATGCTTCACTCAACTAGGTGAAATGAATATAAACTATGTAGGTATTGTTCGACTTTGGAGCTTTCGATAAGTCCGTGACAGATTATGTGTATTTCACAGGTTCGACGATCCCTGCTTGCACACAAGATTCCCACATCTTCATTAATTACATCTTCATTTTCACGGGAGAATATCCGCTTCTTTCAAGGAACTCACTTTCATTCTTTAAAATCCCCTTAATAATAGAGGTTCTATCTTTATACCATTTTCTCTTTTTCTTCTAGAACAAAATCACATCAGATTAATATGTTAATACACTCGATCTTCCATTTAGAATGCCACCATATAGACGTATTCATTCGCATTAGACACCTTCATACCGCTTCGGAACATAACACTAGGAAGATATTTACTCCCTATAAGGTATGAAATTTCACCATAAAAATGGGGTAGAGATATGATAGCTCTGATTAGATTTAAAGCACTTCCAGCAAGGGCAATATTATAAAGGATGATACGAAGATCCACCACTACAAATTCCGTTAATAAAGACCTCGATATTTCCTGATATCCCAATGTGACTAGGAGAATAAAAATTCGTTCCGGAGCAACAAAACTGTTATTAAACCTGACTAACTCAAAATGTTAATCATTAGTTAATGCCAAGACCTTTGCTAGAATGTACATACGGTCAAGATACTCGTCAGCTCGATAATGTCACATGTTAATTAAGAAAGCATCCTCAGTAATCATATATTTCCGAATGAATACCATTCCGGGCGATCAATAAAATATTACAAATTTGAAATCTCTTTCGTGAACTCCAATAGGTATAGTTTGATAGTGGTTGATATCTTTGAATACCCAACAACCATAATTCTCGGGATCTCAATAAATGATACAAAAATGTAACGCTGATAGATAACTCAATAAAGGTATTTGGAAAGATCAATTAATCACCAATGGCTGATATGATGATGCTACGACTAATAACATATTGCTAGAAGTCCTCATGGATAATGTTCCGGGCGAAAACCATTCTGGATAGCATAGTAAATCGAACAGACGAACCCTTCACGATAGAATAAGAATAATCCGAACTATTATGGTCCCTTTTTAGTGGGTACCAACAGTCACCAGATTCTTTAGCCAACGAACTCGGTTTTGATTTGTTTTTGATGGGGAATACGATTAAAACTAGAAACAATAAAGTGACACGGCGATTTATAGTGGAAAACCACTTGACTAAGAGCGAATTACACTCCTAGCCTGTTCACTAATCAAACGATTCATATAAAATACAGCAGAGGCTTAATGAAAATGACAAGGAATAAGAAAGCAATAAGAACTCCGATAGGGTAACGGCCTGTTCTTATGCGTCCAAAAGGTCTTCCTATTTCCGTCACCGCGCTCTGTATTTATAGAGATAGTGACGTGTGTAAATCACGCTCTGTAACTACCTCTGACAAGTTTGTTAGAGGATGTTGTCGCGCGATGTAAAACGAGGTTGGGACCGAGGCGTGGTCTGTGTGAACGGGCCCGAGGCGTGGTAAACGTGTAAAGGAACGAAACGTGGAAAGCGTGGGTTTGTAACCGTTTGGACCGAACCACGGAGCCAGTTACCAGAAAACGCTTTATTTCGCCAAGGTTATCTTCGGTCCTCTCGTGGAACATCGGGCCGCTTTTCGTTAAGTGTATAAATGGGATGCACGAGTTCGCTTCCACCATTTGGATCGGCCCAACCGTTATTGGGCCTCATCCGTTACAGAGTGCCTGGTCCTGGAATTCTCATCACTAGCCCCTCGGGCTTGATTGCCATCGTAGAGGTGATACAAGGCCGATCACATGATGTTTACACATTCGTGAGAACATGAGACCGTACCTGTAGTTAGTGAGTGTCCACGGGACCGATCTTTCCCTTAAGTGTAGGAATTAACTTATATTTAAAACTCAATAACGTATATTTGTGTTATATTTTTATCTCTGTTTTTTTTAAATATTAACTCCAGATTTGCGCCTCTTCACATTCGGCAGTTCAACAAGCGTGATGAGTGTGCTCGTACTGCCATTGTCTGGGGCAATATTACGTGGCAGCTCACCATTGGTTGGGAGATTAATATTTAAATCTGAGTTTTAGATACTGTTTCTCTTCATCGTCATTTCGCGAAGGAAGAACTGCCAAATCGAGCTCTCTACGCCCTCAATCCGTTTCACGTTCAACTCGTTTCATTTCGATTTTCGTTAAGGTATATTCTATGACTTCTCATAAAACGAGATACCCAGCCATGTCTGAGTTGGACATTGAGGAGTTTAGGTCTAGGTTTTCGATTCCGGCACATTATTCCATCTGGATGGGACGGGAAGATATTCCCTATTTCCATATGACGGAAATGAATGTGACGGCGTCCGCTATTCCGGTCAGTTACGCTTCTTTGAAGTGCGGGCTTCGTTTTCCGTTGAATCCTTTTGTAGCAGCCGTTCTTAAAGAAATTCATTGCCCTACTTTTGCATTATTTCCGGGTAGTTATGTGTATATAGTGGCGTTCATATTTTATTGCCACCCACAGAATCGGGCCCCGACCTTAGAACACTTTTTCAAACTGCTCTTGGTGTGGACCCGAAGGGGTAAGGGCCTATTAGGATGCCGCAAACTATATTATATTGCGGTGCGCACTAAAGAGTGCGCGATAGTGGATAAAGAAGAGTCTCTCCATGCGTGGGAGTCTTGTTATGTGTGGATAAAAGTCCCAAAAGAGGACCTGTTGAAGGTGTGGCCGCGCCTAACTCACCCACGCATAGGTTAGTTGGACCGAAGTAGGTTCAACCCCTCTCGTCCGGACACCACAAATACACTTGCGATGTTCCCCCCTCCCGAAGCACGTCTTAAGCGAACGGAGCTGCTTCGGGAGAAAATACTGATAGAAATAGGTGTCGCGGGTAGGACCGGAGCCCCAGCCTCGAAGGGGATGTTTTATAGCTCAGATCCATCAGAGGGATCGGGTATGAAGTAATGTTTTTATTTTATCCTTTCCTGATCCTTATGTATTTATTTTGCAGACTCGACTGAGACGATGCCTATCTCATGTTTCAAACATATGGCGGCTGCTTCGGTCCGTCTTTCTGAAGGACAACGGGAAGCATCGGGCAGTTCTGATGGAAGTGAATCTGCAACGGGGGGTATGCTGGTCCCTTCGGGGTCCGGGAACCCCCCGATCCAAACTACCAGCTCGAGAACATTGACCCTTCGCTGCACAGGGCAGCCTTCAACCGGGGAAGGGCCTGAGTTTCGGGTATTTGGAGTGGTAGAGGAGTTGATAAAATCTTGGATTTGTTCTTTGAGCTTATCCAGCCTCTATCAGATCGGAAACAACTTCTTTATTAATGCTAATACTGTTGCTTTATTGCTGCAGGGAGCCGTTCCCGTGGAGAAGGATCTCCCGGGTCCTCACCTTAAGGCGAACGTCTCCCTGTCGCCGGTTCCCTTGGGAAAAGGGAAGAGGGCGATCGAAGCAGAAGCCCCGAAGGATCCCAAAAGGCTGAAGAAAGGGGAGAGCGCTTCGGTCCCTACTAAAGGGATAGTTTTGAAGGAGCCTCCATCGGGCCCTAAGACTAACTCCGACTGGGAGTTGCCTTGAGCCTGCTAGACATGTTTAGTAAGGGGAGGAAACTAACCTCCTGGAGAAGTGCTTTCCTGAAGGACTTCCGCCTTTATGGAGAGCAAAACCCAGACAACGTCCAAGCGGACATGTCTGGGGAAGAGATCATGGAGGGTTTCCTCGACCTCACCTCCATGGTAATTTTCTTTTATATGAAGGTCCGAAGCTTCACTTTTTTTACCTTGCTATCTTATGCAGATGCTGAGGAAGGCCTTCATCACTGCCATCACCGTGGAGAAGAACCAGGGTGGCAGTGTTGTGTCCCAAAAAGTCCAAGATCAACTTGACCTTGCGAAAAGACAAGTTGAAATAAAACATGGTGAGTTGGTCACGGTACGGGAGGATCAGGACCGACTGGATAGTGAGCTGCTAAGAGCTAGGACGGAGGTCTCGCTCTTAGCAGATAAAGTCTCTGAGTTGGAGAAGATAGGACAAACAGCTCAAGGGCGAATATCTGATCTGGAGGCCAAGCTGCGGGCCAAGGAGGAGGAGGTCAACGAAGTCCAAGGTCGGGCCCAGGAGAAGAGAAATAATTTGAACGAACTTCTCCTTCGGGCCCAAGAAGAGAAGGCGAACTTGGAAGAGGAGTTGACAAGAGCCCGCACTTCGACCGAAGGTTCGGCCCGGGAGGTAGTCGTGGGTTTCGCTCGGTCCCCCCTGTTATTCGCTTTAGCAGATAGCATACATGGGGTATACACTGCTAAATACTTGGATAACATGCGAGAGCAAGTTATACAGCAGTTCGGGCTTTCCCCTTCGGACGAGCGGTGGAAAGCGGTCGAGCCACTTGAAAGAGATGGCAAGTTTCAGGTTATTCCAACTTTGGAAGAACCTGTTCTGGAAGAAGACCCTTTCTTCTATCTCTTTGAAGAGATGGAGAGAGCGGTCAACCAAAAGGTGGCCGACCAGGAGGAGGAATTGAAGCAGCTCGCGGCCCGGACCGAACCGTAGGAGCAAGGAATTGAAGACAAGGAAGATGGGTAGGACAATTAAAATTTCAATTGTATTTTGTACCTTCTTTGCCCTTTGTTTTCAATATATAACTCTTTCCTCTCAACTTTTGCCACTTTAATTGTTAGAACAAAGTATTATATAACTAACTTTTAATTGAATTAATATGTTTCAAATCAACGAGAATGTTTTAACCACCAATCATAAGATCGGGGATGCTTATAGGGTGTTAACCCCTCGGTCCCAGATATTATGTTTGGCTTACTCATGTCAATTCTGATTGGATCGGTCGTTTTACATTGTATGCGGATCACTCTTATTCCGTCCTTGGAATCAATACTTGATTGGAGAGGCGCGGTCTAGGTTCAATATGAGTTACTATAAGCTTTGGCCGAACCTTGGTTCTATTGAAGTCCCGTAGGTTATATTGGCTAAGCATTTGCTCATAACATGTCCCATACTAGGACCGAATTTGTGTTTCGATATGTTGACCCTTCTCATTCCTCTTTTCACGGCAGATTTCGTAAGTACAAGGGCCATTTCTCAAGAATGAATGCTGTTGAAGGGGGTGTTTTAGTTTGTAATGAGTTCTGGGAGAATAGCAACTTATCCAGGGGACTAGGCAAGTGCAGGAGCATCTGACTCGTCAGAGCGGCCACTACAACTTGGGAGCCTTGCGGATAAGAAGCTTCAGTCACCAGTCCAGATTCGTCCTAAGTCACCCAACTTCAAGATCGGTCCATCATTCAATTAGAAATTATTTGTTTTGTACTTACTTGTTATCGGTTTACGCTTAAAGGAATGTACGTTTATTAAGTCAAACAGGTTATTCGAAAGTTCACAAGATATATCGCCTTAAGTTCATGACATTCCAAGTTCGGGGGATCCCTATACCATCCAATGTCTCAAGTTTATACGCACCTGATTCCAATTTCTTTGATATTCGATACGGTCCTTCCCAATTTATGTCTAGCTTTCCAACGTTCCTCTGCACTTTAATGCTTCTGAGGATGAGATCGCCTTCAAAGAATTCTCTTGGGAGGACTCGCTTGTAATGGGCATGTTTCATAGTTCACTGAACGCATCCGCGCATAAATTGCATCTCTCTTTTCTTCGAACATCTCGAGGTCCAATAATCTCATTTCACCATTCATATGCTCATCATATTGAGATATCCGAGGTGATCGGATGGCAACCTCCACCGAGCTAACAACTTCGGTCTCATACACCAATGAGAAAGGTGATTCATGGGTTGTTGAGCGAGGTGTAGTTCGGTATGCCCATAAGACCTCATAGATGTGTTCATGTCATTTACCTCCGAAATCTTCTGTAAGTCCATTAGTTTGGGGGTGGGCTACTGATGAGAAATGTTGGATGATGCCCAACTTGGTGCATAGATCCCGTATGCTATTTCCATGGAACAAAGTTCCATTATCTGATATGAGCGCTCGGGGAACCCCGAAGCGGCTCACGATATTTCTCCATAAGAAGTGCTTGACCACCTTCTCTGAGATGATGGCTACCGCTTCTACTTCAATCCATTTCGAGTAATACTCCACAGCTACGATACAAAATTTTCTTTGCCCTATTGATTGAGGGAAAGGTCCGAGGATATCAATACCACATCTGTCAAACGGACAAGGAAATGGGGTAACCGATAAGGGAGCCCCAGGCAATTGCGGGATCGGAGCATGGTATTGACATATGGCGCAATGCTTAGTGTATTTCTTGGCATCTGCATGCAACGTTGGCAAAAAATAAACCATCTCTAATGATGCGGTGGTATAAAGATCGAGCCCCTGAGTGAATGCCGCATATCCCTTCATGAACATAAATCATGACGGCTTCAGCCTCAATAGAGGATAAGCAGCGCAGAAGTGGGCCCTCAAAACTCTTTTTAAACAAGCGTCCGTCAACCAAGATAAATCTCTTAGCAAGGAGTTGTATTTTTCTGGCTTCAGACTTGTCTTCAGGGAGATAGCCGCTTGAAAGGTATTTAATAAAGGGGTTCATCCAATTGGGTTCCCCCAGAGATTCAGTAGCGTTAATATTCAAGTCCTGTAGTTCATGGCATAGAGCCCCGATCTCTTCAATAGACTGTTCGGTCACTGATATCTCGACCGAATGTCAGTCCTGAATGTGGACCGAAATAGTGCTTGGTCTATGTCAGGTATGCCCACGGTCAATCTAGCGAGTGTGTCGGCAACCTTATTTTGCTCTCGTGGCACGTGGTCGAGAGAAAATTCACTGAATTTTTTGGATAATTCCATAACTTTGGCACAATATAACCTCATTATCGGGTCATGAGTTTCAAATCTCCCTGCGAACTGTTCCACTACTAACTTCGAGTCTGAGAACATCCGCACTCTGCAAACTCCCATTTTTCGAGCCAATGTCATTCCTCATAACACAACCTCATATTCTACTACAATATTTGTTCCAGCAAAGGAAAATTTTACTGCGGAATGAATAAGGTCACCTTGTACCGTTGTTAGGGTAATGCCCGCTCCTCTTCCTCCGAAGGTCAATCCATCCACGTGGATCGTCCATCGATCATCCTCTTGGTTAAGATATATGGCCGATCGGGTCATTTCAACCACAAAGTCGGCTATGATCTGAGCTTTGATCGCCCTTCGGGGTAGGAATTCCAGATACATAGCGCTAAGTTTGATAGCCCATTTTGCCAATCTCTCATTCAAATCCTTCGTTTTAAGGACCACCTTCAGAGGTTGATCCGTATAAACATAGACCGTTCGGCCTTCAAAATAATGTTTCAGCTTGGATACAACTTTTTCAAAGCTAGCATGAATTTCTCCAAGGTGGTATATCTGGTTTCAGCAGATACCAGAGAATGACAGACATAATAAACAAATCTATGAATGTCGTCTCGGATGGTTACCAAAGCTGCGCTAATGGCAACTTATGATACAGCAAGATACAACCCCAAAGGTTCATCACAAGTTGGACTTACCATCACCGGGGGAGTGCTTAAATAAGTTTTTAGCTCGGATAAGGCCCGATCGCATTCTTCGGTCCAATATAGATGGCTTACTTTTCTTAGCACTCTCAAAAAAGGTAGAGCCCGGTCTGTGGATTTTGAAATAAACCTGCTTAGCGCGGCGAGTCGGCCAGTAAGCCTCTGAAATTCTCTCTTGTTTCTTAGAGGTTGCATATCAATGATAGCCTGGACCTTTTCAGGGTTAACCTCTATGACTTTCTCTGAAACGTAATATCCTAGAAATTTTCCACTTCGGATCCCGAACCAGCATTTGTTTGGATTTAGTTTAAGCTTATATTTTCGGCATACGTCGAAACAACGAGACAAATAAGAAAGGTGGTATTCATCATTCATAGATTTAACAATCATATCGTCAACATAAACTTCCATCATATGACCGATCAATTCTCTAAAGATCTTGTTGACCAACCTTTGATATGTTGCTCCGGCATTTTGAGACCGAATGGCATAACCATATAACAGTAAACGCCATCTTTGGTCATGAATGATGACTTCTTCTGATCTTCTTCAACTAGGAAGATCTTATGGTACCCAGAATATGCATCCATGGTACTCATCATGGTGCTACCAGACACAGCGTCTACCAATCGGTTGATATGCGGCAAGGGAAAAGGGTCTGACTCACAGCTTTTGTTAACATCGGTAAAGTCGATGCACATTCGCCATTTCCTATCCGGTTTGGAGACCACTACTGGGTTTGCAACCCATTCAGTATAGTGGATTTCTCTTATGAATCCCGACCGCAGCAATTTATTCACCTCAGCCCGGATAATCTCGATTTTGTCGGGAGAATAGCGTCTCCTTTTCTGCCTAACAGGCTTTGTTCCAGGCTCGGTGTTGATCCGATGTTCACTATCGGATCGGTCAATCCCTGGAATATCGTCCGGGGTCCATGCGAATATATCCACGTGGCTTCTCAGCAAGTGGATCAATTCTTTTTCAAAAGCAGGGGCTAAATGTGCCCCGATGCGAGTTGTTTTGGTTGAGTCATCTTCAACCCGGTTAATCAACTTGAACCCTACGGGTTCCTTTGCTTGCGTCAGGTGCGGCGGTTCTTCCAGTAGATCGACCCGGGCCCTTTTGATAGGTGTCAATGTTCGACACGAGCTCATGTAGCATTGCCTAGCTACTTTCTGATCCCTCTTGACAGAAATGACTTTATGAATGGAGGGGAATTTGAGCATCATATGATAGGTAGATGAGACTGACTCGAACTTACTAAAGCCGGTCCGTCCGATAATGGCGTTGTAAGCCAAGTCGACTTCAACGACAATGAATTTCAGATCCTCCGATCGGTCCTTGGATGGTTATCCAAGGGTAACTGGGAATAAAATCTTCCTGCATGGAATGACACTCCTCTGGTCGAACGACCAAAAAGTTATATTAGCGATCGAGAGGTCATAAGCAGCAGCTCCCAATATTTCGGCGACCTCGAGCTTCATTAGATTGCACTAAGCCTCGGTGTCCACTAGGATCCTGTGGACACGACGATTCCCGATGACTCCAGTGATGGTAAGGGGATCATCGCATGGATCGATGATCCCTTCCCAATCGGCCATGGTGTATGTGATATTCTCTCCGAAGGGAGGGGACCGTTCCGCTGGATCATATTTAACCAGCGCCTCATATTCGGAGCTCTCAGCAGAGTCTCCGCGAGCAGTTCTCTTTCGATCCCGGACCGATTCATTTATTCTCAGACCACCGGAGATAACATAAATATCTCCAGCTGCGTCTCTGGGTGGCGCCTCATTTTGAGGAGGTTGGGCACCAGTTTCCGCAGGTGGAGGAGCGGCATGCTCCTGTCTTCCACCCTCGTTCTGCGGGGCTCTGCCGCCACAGCCCCGCCATCTTCTTCTTCGGCCCTGACCACGGTTCTCTCGACCGTGTTGACCTCTTTCTTATTCTGGCGGAGGAGACCGTCGGTCCTCCGTCCTATCATTATAATTTCGGGGTTGCCCCGATTATCCCTTCCCCGTGGCCTGTGACGATCGTCACCTTGGTGGCTCTTTTGAGGGGATTCTGCTCGCTTGCCCTTCTGACCATTCCGGTCGGGCTTTTCTTTATTCATTGCCGCTACTGTCTCTTTCAACAGCGTGCACTTCAGGGTCGGGTAATCGCGATTATGATGCAGCTCGCAATACACTCGATTTTTGTCCTGCTTCGGAGGGACATCTTTCTCGCCTACAGCCCCTACTTCTCGCGACTGCTTCTTAGGGTAGGAAACCCAATGATCACCTGCGGGCTCAGAATTCCCGCTAGGTTTCCGATAACCTAGCCCCAGCGCTTCATCCACCTTAATATACTTGTTGATTTTCTGAAGAAGCTTTCCCAAGGTGGATGGTGGGCTCTTTACCAAGCTGGCCGAAAGGCCGCACGGTCCCAAGACCTGCTGTAAAATATCAATCTTATCCCGGAGCTCAAGCTTGATACCCCGGGCGGTCCTATTGAATTTCTCCATAAAGGATCGAAGACTCATTTTTGCCGGGATATATTTTAACTGATATAGTACATGCCTGCTTCGGGGCGGTCCTACATTTGGAGCAAACTGCTCAGAGAAGGCCAAAATATATCTGCCATACGACTGTATGGATCGGGCCGGCAAATTTTTAAACCATATTCGGACATCGCCTTGTAATCCTGCCGCGAAGATGCGGCACTTTAATGAATCCGAGGCTCGAACCGTTCCCATGCACATCTCAAAATCGGCAACTTGATCGATCGGATCACCATCACCACGAAATGTCGGCAACCCCTCGGGGTTGCGATAATGTCGATATGGGATTGCTGCCCAGATCTCCTCAGAAAAGGGGAGCATCAAATCTCCCAAGGCGGCTGATACGCCTTCAGATTGATGAGATGATGCCTGGACCGCATGCAAATTATGCCACCAGTCATCATCCTTATTTCGCCTTATTGGGGCCTCCATGGCCCTGTTGAATAAACCAGGATTGCGTCCAAGATTAGGTTCGCAATCCTTCAACGCACGCATGCTCTCCAACTCCCTGGTGAGCTCGTCAATTCGGCGATGCAACTGCTCCTGATCATTTCCAGGAGCGGGTGTTAGAGCCCTGGCCGAGGGGAGGAGTAGACCGATATCTGGGCCTCCTCGTTGTTACACCACACCTGATGATTTCTTCATCATCAGTGTTGCGCTCGTCAGGATCATTCTCGTATCCTCTGCTTTTGGGAACAGAGCTTGAAAAAGCCGGTGGTTCTGTTCCACTTCTCTCCAACGTAATCTCCAGTACCACCTTCCTAACGACAGCTTCCAGATCCTGCAAAGTGAATGTTGGTGCTGGGAGACTGTCGGGAAGCACGTCACTGTCACTGTCATCAACTTACCAAGCTAGTCATGCTTCAATAACCTCTCAACATCAGACACCAATTATAGACCATCATGAGTAACTTGTCCGAAATTGTGACGGAAAAAGGAGAGAATACTTGGGGACCCATGAGTCCCCGGTGTCGGTGATTATAATAGTAGGACGTATATAAGGGATCCTACTTCATTCTCATCAACCATGGTGAGGAATATACTTGCAACTGAATAAATATACTTGCAATTGAATACCAACAAGGCTTGCATGTTGGACTTCGGCAGTGATACATTCGATCGATTACATGATTTACGACAATGTCATGTGACCATAAGAACACAATCTTTCATTCATGAATATACTGTGTATATGTGAAACCAAGCTCTTCCATACTTTACTGTGAATCCTCTATAAACCAACGACGATCAACCTTTGTCATGTCCCCCATAACCTCTCATTTGTTATGAACTTTATTTCTTCTAACATCGCTGTCGAAACGGAGTATAAAACTTGTCGTTATCCTTAAAAAATTCATAAATCCATCCTCTATGCGAGACATGCATCCAATGGGTGAACTCGGATATGATAGGATTATGATCATATTATCGCTATTGATCGATGTGGCAATGATGATGTTTTGCCACCATGCATAACCAAAGTATCATTTCCTTGGGAACCATGCATGCCATCGTGTTGTTTTGCCACCATGCATGCACTTGCATAGCATTGAACACTTCCACACGACATTCCGCATATACTCATGTAACTTCTTATCTATCCATGTAATCAGTAAATCGTATTGAATTAGGACTTCCAACTTTCCGCAACAAACATTCTCTCCAACCATTCCATGCACATATATACAATCAAGCAACGCGTGGCCAAACTCCCCCCAATGCAACAATGCATCAGCTCATTTTCCATATAAGGTTCACGTGTTTCACAAGTGCCAATCAACTATCGCTCCATACAATCCACGCGACTACAACAAAAAAGGTTGGAAAACCATACTTGAATACCAATTTGAAATGGTAGAAAACCTCGGTAACTAATTGAACTATTGGAGAACAGACTTTCCAAATATCCGGCAAAAGTACATGGTAACGTCATTGAAGTTCACCAAACTCACATGGATCTCAAGATTCAATGTTGAGGAGATCCTTAGGTGTTTCAATATACGCCGATCTTGTGACGGATAATCACCATCGCAAGCAGAGGTATGTAAATGTATCGAGTATGTTCGCCATATACCCATCTTCTTTATAACCGAGGACCATATTGACCTCCAATATATCCTTGCTACAGAGTGAAATCTTTTGAATCATTCAAAATATCCCAAATTTTCGATAAATGGACCGAAATGGAATAGTAAATGCTACCGAAATCCGACCCGGAAAATATTACACCATCACATCACCATGTGATTGTAGACATAAAATGGAGCCTCCCATGAAATTTTCGAAATGCCGAAAATCGGCTTTTTCCAAACTTTTTTTTTTGCAATCCTTTCCTCCCTTTGGCATGTCTTCGGCACAAATTCATACCATAAGATAATTTTTCAATGCACTCATAAATAGATCCCCTCCGGATAAAAACCCGCTTCGGAGGTTGGTTAGATGTTCTCAATATTGAGGACTCTTCCGGTGTCACTTATTGAGTCCCAAGTAAAATATCATTCCTTTCGTCTTCTACTACATAAGAGTTGCAATCCGATACACTTTCTTCATCTATATCACTCTCGTATTAAGAATCTCGTATCATCACAATACATAACAAGCTCCAAGCTCAGCACAAGAGCTCTCAATGGGACTATGTCTCGGTCCCCACGGATGGCGCCAAACTGATCTCATCTAAAAATATTTTGGGTATTTATTTTTAGATCAGTCAATTTCTTTAATTATTCGGAATTCAATTTTTGTGGGACACGAGCGATATACGAGGTTGGCCACACAATGTATGAGCTTACGTCCTCGGGAGAGCGATGCTCTACCTTGGTTTTCACTATAACAATCGAGAAGTACAATTATAATGAATAAATATACATAATCTGAGCGAAAACGGCACGAAAACAATAAAATCTGCTCTGTCACGCCAGAGCAGTCGAAAACTAGCGAATAGGGGTTGGTCGCGAGATTTCGAACAAAAACTCGCGAATAGTGGTATACTCTGGTGAAAACTCGCGAATGTGATGTTGGTCGCGAGATTTCGAACGAAATCTCGCAAGTCCCCTAGCCAAGCAAAGAGTCGCGAGACATGGGTGCGAAAAGTCGCGAGACAAGCAATGAGTTGGGAGTTTTGGAACAGAAACTCGCGACTCGCGACTTTTCGAACGTAAAGTCGCGCGTATGAGGTTGGACAACGAAATCTTGCGAATTCCGAGATGAATTCGAGCGAGAACCTTGCCTTGGGAAGCATGCTAAGAGTCTGAACTCTTTTTTGGGGCCTAGGGTCTTGTATTTATAGAAAAACTCGGTCCAATAAATCAACTTAAGGTCCAAAAGCTCAATCTTAGTCAAATTAGCCCAACTTACTTAGAAAATATTCAATTAAAACGAAATAAGTGTCACAGCGCCCGAAACTTCAAGATTGCACCCCGATCGAACACTAGTAGTACGTAATGTCGAGAAAATACCCGGGAATATTCTTTACCAGTTCATTGTCTCCAAATGCTTAGGAGATAGCCAAAAATATCGTCTTACGTCGCCGACGACCTCTCCAAGTGCCAAATTACGAAAAACCTCTGACATCATTTCCGACCGAAATCATCCAAAACCGCTCAAAAAACTATCATAATCCTCATACGGGGGCCGTTATGGCCAAATTACGAGATTATCCCCGAAATTACATCACTCAATAAATACAAGCGAAATTCAAAAATAGGATTTAGCCACGTCAGACGAGTCCCGGGGGTATTATAATTACATAAATAACCATGAGTAATATCATACATAGTTTGAAATTACTTCCACTATATCTATTTTCGTTAAAAAACACTTACATAAATTTTTAAATTGCTACACGCTTCTTCAAAGAATGGAATAGGAGGTTACACCAACAATCCCGTGATTGTGATATCTTCATGGTTTGCTTTTATCAGATTTAATACCAATACTTACTGCAACCTTGAGAAATCGATCCTTCAAAATGGTTTGTTTATTATATAAACTAATTGAGCTAGCATACCTTAGTTGAATTTCTTTATTTTGATAGCTTCCCGAAGCACTCGAAACCTTATTTTAATATGCTTGATACCTATATTAAACGGACACCGCCGCGGCGTCTCGGGGTATTCGGAGACTCGTATTTGTTAAAAGAGTCCAACTCTTTAGTATGATTAATATTTTTTAATTAAAAATATAAAATTGTCAATTAAACCTTGGTTTTGATCTAAATTCAATAAAAAAACTACAATATTAAACACTTAATTTATAATATTAAATTTAACAAATAACTAATAAAAAAAGATAAATGAAAGAATTTAAAAATTAAACACCTAATTTATAATATTAAACTTTCTCCGTCCCTTTGCAATTTGGAGCACTTTGTTGAATAGTTTCTCCATCCCACATTAAATTAAACACTTTTTAATGAGGGAACGATATATTTTTATTGAACAACTTCAAATCAAAAGTCTAACATAATAAATTCTCAACATAATTAAGGAAATGAAGCTTGTGCCCTTGACCAACATGAGTTCCTTATACTCCGCATATCCGCCACCGATCTCCGGATCCTCCGTATCCAAAAATGCAACCAAATACTTATATGAGATTAACTCTCAGTAAGGGTACTTAAGTACTAAAGGATAATTTAATCATTCGGTCACAATCCATTTTCTAGTCCCATTTGGCACCAATGATGCTACTGTCCATCCCCGCTCAACCACGCCCATGCACCCCAGCGCACGCACACAGCGTTCGCCCCACACCTGATTGATCTGGGCCTGACGAGCGCTCAGTCTCGATCACTCCCTGTGCCCTAGCGTCCGCACACAACGTTCACCCAATATCTCGATCACTAAAATGGAGGATAAGTTCTTGAAACTTGACAACTGCGATGGTGAAGAAGAATAAAGACAAAGGATGTTCGGACGGCAGGGGAAATTGGTCGGACAAAGAAAACTGAAATAAAATGTCTCACACGAACGTTTGAAATACTTAGTATAAAATTGCCACTTAAGAAATGAATTCTTTACATAACTCGAAATGCGTTAAATTACAATTGTGATCTAATGACTAGAAAACAAATTTGTTCTGCAGGATAGAAAAACCTCATCAGGAATGAAAGATGGGATGTTGTTCAATGCAGTCAAATGTTGTTCCTTCATTAGTTTCCAAACATTGTTATTCTGACTTCAAATCAAGAACCTCTGCAACGTTGTAACGCAGTTGCGTAATTCATGTGCTGCATAACAAGTAAAATACTCAAGAGTTGCAGTCCATGGCTTTATCTTCGGTTCTACAGTATATCTTGCTAACAAAATAGATGAAGCAGCCACCAAAGAGCGTGAATATCTAATAATTTCATCCGAAAATAGTGAAACTTTAACAATATCTTTTGCCAATTTATGGAATCGTGGAAGAATATCATTCTCTACAGCCTCGAGATATCTCATCAAGAACATCCATGTTGTTGGGAGTGAAAACTCGAAGTTTATTGCAACACAAACCTTTAATTCCATGGCGAATACCTCCTTAACACATTCTTCTAATTTTTTATTATCACCAAAAAATCGGTGCACGATAAACGCTGATTCCGCATCTTCATACTTATTGGCCAGAATCATGCAAGTTAAACCAACAAGGTACATTTCATTTGAATCAACTTGCTTCAATGATATATATTTATCCAAACAGGCCACTCCCAGATGAAGAACCTCATCTTGAATCAGTAATTCATCGGCCATTTTTACAAGCCAACCAACGCAAAATATACGAATTATTACAGTATTTTCTGAGAGCGGACATACCTTTCTTCTTATCTCAATATTACGAAAATTCAAGCAATATTCCCTCATTGTATCTTCGTTTGAGACATTCATATATAACTCAAAAAGAGAACAGAGACTTTGTTCTAATGGATCAACGGAGATCATAGTTGATGGGAAAGCAAATAAAGATTGATTACAAGTAAAAATGATCTGGGGATGCAATGAAGAGGATGAATGATCAGCAGGGTGAACTGGAAGTGTATATATAGAAGATTGTGAGAGAGTTAAAGGGCTTCAAGATTCATTGATTTGGTAAGTATCTTCTCCGGATTTTTCAACTGAGATACGTGAACTTCTTTTCTTCTTCTAAACACCACTTTCCATATTTTAAATACTTACCATATATTTTCAAGTTTTTTTATTTTAAAAAGGGAATATATGCTTTGATTTTATACGTTTATATAATATTCGATGATATAAACATAATCAAATATTTGATTTTAATGAACTAATCACTTTCCATATTACTATATCCGGTTATTGTTTGGATTTTATATTTGAGTTCATTCTAGTATGAATTTTTTTGCACATATACATTAGAAAATTATAAGCAAGTATAAATAATCTCAAAGTTTAAAAATTTTGTAATAAGCATATGAAATTTCATAGGTGTTAAAAAATGACTTTTCAATACGATAGTGATTTTCTATTATTTTTTTGTGAATTATAGATTATTTAAGGTGTTATTTTTTAAATATTCAAATTTTGCGGTATAATCTTCATATTTTTTTAAAGGTGACTTAATAGTGATATGTTTAAAATATTGACGGGTGTTACAACCTAAATGTTTTTGGATATTTAGGTATCAAATATGCATTTATAGAACTTAGATAACATGTCATTCACACATGTCAATTATAGTATTCTAAAGTTTAGGTGTCAACTATAAACACTAATATATATATATTTGATTTAAGCATCCCCATATCATTTTTCTTTAGGAAATATGAATTAACTAATATAGTTCAATCATTGTTTGTGTTCGTGATGCTTTGTAGTAATGAATACAATTTTTTACATTAAACAATTTGAGGTATCAAATATATACAAATGGAATTAATAATCAATTGAAACTAGATAATAATTATCAGGCATAAAGATTGTTTTATTTCCATCATGTGGGAAGCACAAAGAGAATCAATTACTCTATTCTATTATATCAATTTTATGATATTTTTCACTTATTTGATTTTAAAACTTCTTCAATTTTTGTTGCATTCATTCTTCATTCTATTATTTTTATTTTTTTAAATTTCTCCAATTCTCTAGGTTTTAAAAGTTTGGGTTTTTGCATATGTCAAATACACTACTTATAATATCTATATCCATTATTACAAAATATATTATATTTATAAATTATTTTTTATTTTATAATTTTACTCTTATTTTATTTTATGTTTTAAAGAAAAAGATATTTCATTATTTTATTAATAAAATATTTCTTACCCTAATCCAATCAACTATTTCAAATTTGATTGGATTAGTACATTTCAAATAGTATTTTTTAAAGTATTATATTTATAAAGTATTTTTTAATTTCAAATTTGAGCCTAATCCATTTAACTATTTTAGTAATTGAGTGGATTAGTACATTTCAAATAGTACATTAATTTGAAATTTATAATTAGAGTTAATATAATGATAAAAATTATCCAATTTTATGTTAATAAAAATCATTACCCTAATGTCCTTGTATCCTTCGCACCCGATGGCGAGGACTAGGGCTGTTATACGATACGAACAGCTCGTGAACAATATGTGTTCGGCTCGTATGTGATCGTGTTCGCTCGTTCGAATAAAAATATGAACATTGTTCGAACATTATTTTTTGTTCGTTTATAATTTGAACGAACATTAACATTTTCGTGAACAAATGTGAACGTTCGTGAATAAATATATTATTTAAATTAATTCTTATTATAGTATTTAAGCTTAAAAAACTTTACAAAACCATAATTTTCACTTTTTAACTCTAATGACGGCTATGAATTACTTCTCAATTCTTCATTGGATTCAAAATACTGAAAATAGAAGACATTTGATATTCTACAAAGCTCTCAAAATGTCAAATATGGAACAAGATGAATGTTCATCACCGTCATTCAACTATTTGGATGAAGTTATTGTTTTTGATGATGAACCAATTTATATAGAAACTGAGGATGAATTAGAACATAAAGAACTCTTTCGATGAATTTCGCACAAATAGTACAAACATGTTAAAAAAAATCGTATGAACAATGTTCGAAGAAGCTATTCGAACGAACATGAACATTCACTTAATAATTTGAACAATATTCGAACATATTTTCATGTTAGAATAAAATATGAACAAAATGAACACGTTCGAATCAAAATATAAACGAACATGAACACAGCACGTTCGGTTAGTTCGGATCGAATAACAGCCCTAGCGAGGACTAATAAAATTTAGCATTGTACCAGTTATAGGAAACCTCCTTCACGTTTTCCTTATTTAACTTCACTACATTTTTTCTTAGTAACCTTATTTTCGTATAGAATGCATATTCCATGTGGATATATATATACATCTTCTACATTATCAAATGAGTGATATTATAAGTATTTGATTTGTTTTACTTCCAACAATCCAACCTTCTCAAAACAATTCATGAGAAATTATGTAGATGAACACGGCAAGTTTACATAGTATAAAATGTGATTACTCAATATTTAGAATTTGCATATTTATCACACGAAATATCAAAATCGTCTAAAAGTGATTCTCAAGTGAATATTAGCAGCTTTGTTTTAATATTATCGTGTGCAATTTTGATAATTTATGTTTTATTTTTAATATATTCAAAGTCTATATACATATTTTTATTGTTCAATTTTAGAGACAACTTGGATTTGAATGCATAGAGATGACACATGAGTTTTTAAGTAAAAAACTCAAAGAATGAGAAAAAATCACAGTGTGAAGTTCTGGACATGTACATTATAATAATCTCGCACAATTTATCAAAAGTATCTAATGACATGAGAGATTTAACAAAGGAAATAGAAAAAAACTGTCATCAACATCACCAAAAGATCCTTTTACCTTTCACCATTCATCATGATATTGTATGTATAGATCTTTCTCGGGTTTGAAATTTATTTATCCTCAGATAGCCTTTAAATATCTGGTGAGATTGAAGAGGAAAATGATATAGACATTTGGTCTCTAAAGCGAGATTTTACCCATTTGTTTTGGTTACTTATTGCTAAGGTTTTAACTGCTCTTATCACCATGTAAACGCAACAGCCTCAAAGGAGACAAAATTCAATAAGATATTTATCTCTTGGTATTGTAGTTTTTTTCTACATTTTTCCAGGGTTTCCACGTAAAAACCTCTTTCACATTCATCTCTAACACTCGGCGCTACAATTGCCCCCATAAAATTCAATCTAAAACTTGGTATTATGTTTGTGTAACATCGAATCGGGTAAATGTTGAGCATTCCCTAAAAGAGGACCAAAAGAGTGCCCTAAATCAAAAACAAATCTTGACATTTACTCTGTCACATAATTTTTAGTTTTTATATAAATATACGAATCAGATTCTTTGGGATTCGTTATTCATTTCTAATTCTCGAATTATGTTAACTAAGAAGGTAAAAGATTTAAAAAGACAAAAACAAATAAAAAATTTAATAATTTTTGTGTTAGTTAAGTTCTGTTACTTTTATCGACTTATAAGTATTTTTCTTGATTTTATATTTTAGCAAATTTTTAATTTAAATTTAATGATAAAATTAAATTAAATTATATTTTTATTATTTTTAAAATGATTAAAGTATATTTTATCAATAAATAAAGTTATTTTACTTACAAAAATGATGAATCATATAACTATAATAATTATTTTTATAATAAAATTTATGAATACTTAACAAATTTATTGGGTTCTCTAAGAAATTACATATTATAAAATGTGAATAGTGTCGTGTCACCAATTGTGTTAATATAATGCTAACATACCATTTATTTGATAATCCCATTTTCAATACATTCTATAATTTCTTTCCTTGGTAGACACTTCTTATTTGGGCCAAAAATAAAACTCTATTGGGCCTTGATCTGAAACAGATTCTTATACTTGAGCTAACTAACTATTCCTGCAATTAACTGTAATTGAAGCCCAAGCCCAAAGGTTTCCTTTTTATTTCTTTTCATGCCCAAACTTTTCTTGAGGGAAGGGTTATTGCTGGCTAATAATTCGTAGTCTCGCTTGATTTCTGGAGTATATGGAGATGAAGGTGAGTGTCTCTTTTTTTTCTGTAGATCGAAATTTTTCTTGGTTTATTAGATGTTTTTTTCAAATGATTTCTATTGCTTCTTTCTTATTGCGGACATATTTTTATGGAAGGAGGCGGGTTCAGCTTCTGGGATGTACAGTTTACTTGGCTCTGAAGCTGATTCTCAGAGAACATTGTATGTTTATATTTATCATTTCAAATGTATTGTGTTCAAAGGATCTGGGGTTCTCAAGAAAAAAAAAATGTGCTACTGAGAAGCAATTCAAAGCTCTAAATCCGCTCTCTTGATTGTAAAGTAATAAATTCATATTTTATCAATTTATCGCGTATGTGTTACTGTATACGCAGGGTTCCTTATGTAACTGGTACATCTGTAGTTGGCATCAAGTACAAAGATGGAATTCTCTTAGCTGCTGATATGGGAGGTTGGCTTTTCTCTAGATTCAGACCTTTTAATATAACTTAAAGCTATCGCTGGTTGTCTTTCTCTGAATATTTATCTGATGCTTATAAATTAGATGTTTATGGTTAGTCTTTCTGAGTGTCTTGGCTTCATCCCCTTCTTATCCCATTTTGATTGAGTTTGAAGATAATCTGTTGTCCCGATGAACCAATTTTTGTGGGATTTGTTCCTAATGCTTACGTTCAATAGGTTCATATGGATCTACCCTTCGTTACAAATCTGTGGAACGATTGAAGCCGGTGGGAAAGCATTCAATCATTGGCGCTAGTGGTGAGATCAGTGACTTTCAGGAGATAATGAAATATCTTGATGAGCTCATGTATGTAATCATTAAAGGGAATGAAGCATTAAGTCCATCTTACTCATGTGTTTTAAAAAGTATTATGTCTTATTGTAGCCTTTATGATAACATGTGGGATGATAACAACTCCCTTGGTCCTAAAGAGGTCCATAACTATCTGACTCGTGTTATGTACAACCGTCGTAATAAGTTCAATCCCTTATGGAACTCACTTGTGATTGGTGGAGTTAAAAATGGTCAGAAATATCTTGGAACGGTAATTTCCATCTCTTTTCTATATTATGCCTTTAATTTCCACTATCTCTTGTTTGTTGTACTGAATTCATACGTGTTTCTGCTCCCATTTTTTTTGCATTTGCAGGTAAACATGATCGGTGTGCATTATGAGGATAGCCATGTCGCAACTGGATTTGGAAATCACTTGGCACGCCCTATTTTACGTGATGAATGGCATGAAAACTTAAGTTTCGAGGAAGGTGTTAAACTGCTTGAGAAGTGCATGCGTGTGCTACTATACCGTGATAGATCAGCTGTCAACAAACTCCAGGTTCGTAGCATTCCTTCACATAAAACATTTTCCTGGCTTTTAGAAACATATGTCTTCAAACTGCATTTTTTCGTATTGGCAGATTGCAAATATAACAGCAGAAGGTATCACGATCTCTCGACCGTACTCGTTGAAGACATTCTGGGGATTTACTGCATTTGAAAATCCTACAGTGGGTGCTGAGGGCTCGTGGTGATCATTCCAGTTTATTTAGACTCCTACATGGCATGTTGTTTAAGGAATTTATATTGAGAAATTGCACTGCTGTTGTTGGTTCTTGTGAATTCTAATGCATGCCTTCTTCCTCTTCTAGCTTGAAGATGCATTGAAATGAAACTTTAGTTGAGGCTAGATAGACCATTCTCACAATTACACTGAAAATAGCGTATTTTACTTTCAATGGTGAAGATCTACCCTGCGTTTTTTCAAAAGTTTAGAACATTAATGTTACAAGTCTACGTTCATTGTTGAAGAACGCTTTTAAAACAATTTTTACATCAACATTTACTTTAATGATGAAATGTTTGTTTTATCTTATAATTTTACTGTAACATTATAGAAGCTTTCAGTAGTAAACATTTTATGTTTCCAAAAGTGATGTATAAGCGAGCAAATATGTCATTTACTGTATAACTTTCCGAAAAACTTGATTCTTTCTATTTGTCATATATCTTTTTGTATATATCATTATTCATTATTTTTAATATTAATATCAATATTTTTATAAATAACATTCCTCTTATCCTTACAACAATATTCATATAGTTATAATTTTTTTTTATTTTTTATGTAGAAGCTAATTAATTATAATGATATTTTTATTGTAAAAATCAATCTTTATATATTAAATTGATAGTTCATATTTTTACGAGTGTGCAACTTTTTAGAATTTTGTTTAATTTATTATTAAATTTTTTAAACTAAAAGTGTAATATACCGATAAAATGTGAATAATCGATTGACTAAAACCACCAATCTAGTAATCAAACAATTTGATTTGGTTTTGATTAAGTAAAATCATAATTAAAAATCAATTAAATAGATAAGTTATAACCAACCAATCGTAATATTATCGATAAAATCCTGATTAATTTTAGACCTATATTTTCAATAATTATTTTAAAATTATAATTTTTTTTTAAAAAATAATATTGCATATAATATTATATGCAATATTTTCTGTACCCTCATTTAAATGAGGGTACGGTAGAATGGAAAAAAATTGGAGGCTGAGAGCCTTCTTAATTAGAGGCAGGTTTGTATCACTAGTATTTCCTATTGGTGTTTTTTTCATGGATGGACTTATTGAACTATAAGTTGTGGAAATGACTGCCCCGCTAAAACAAACATGATAAAGAGATATTACTTCATTGGTCCATGGATCATGTGCAACTTACATAAATTAGATTTATGAATATTAATTAGGTTTATGAATCGGAAATGACATAAGATGTATGTATCTCAATATCTGTATAAGTACCTTTAAACTATGAATAAGGCATCTCATTAATTCAATTTTGTTATGCATTTCTCTACTTTCAAGCATATTCAATGATTGTTCTTTCACATTCTTAAAGCTTTCATGTTATAGGAGCCATAATACCTATATATGGTTGCACTATCGGCCTCCACCAACCTTCAATGGGAAAAACTATCATATTTGAGCTGCAAAGATAGAAGATTATCTCAAATCGTTTGGATTACGTGAAGAAGTTACATAAGGAGTCTAACTTGAATTCCTCTCTTAAAATATTTCACCTATGCCACATATGTGTGCTTTAACATCATGGAACAAACGAGTAATAGGTATCAAAGATTATGTCATTTCAACACAAAAGATACACAAAAAATAGAAGAAATCAATGATGTAACATGTTTACCCAAAATTACCGCAACAATCTCTATTTACAGACCTGCCAACTGTTAGGAATGGAGGTATGGTAATAGTCAAAGGGTTTGATCGGCGTGGAAGACCTACCAGGAAAACCTTACATGAAGTAGTGATGTTGATCGGCTTGATCAGTCCCCTCGACCGATCAAGGATACCGATCGGACGATTGTGATGAGTCTATTTGATAGCGTTTAGATGAGACATGTATCCGGATTCAAGAGTATCGAAGGGGAAATATCTTTCCTTAATTGACCCATGAAATATATAGAATAAGATATTGAGATATATCTTGTTGGTGATATATATGGAAAAATATATGCAAATATATATTGTTAAATAGATATATGGAAGATGCAGTCAAAGATATGAAAATATAATATTGCAGAATATTTGGTAGAATATTTTCTAGATTATATCATATTTTAGACATTATAAATAGTGGTCTCATGAAGACAATTGTAATCATCAAAACAATAGCATATCATATTGTTCCCTTTTCTTCTTGTAATAGTGAGTTCATGATCGAGGTTTATCGGTCACGTAGTTTTCCCAGTTTTGGGTTTCCACGCTAAATGTTGTGTTTTATACTTTTCTTCAATTACGTTTTGGTTCTCATCGAATTAATTCGATCCGACCCCCGGATAACGAGAAATCTTCTCTTCTCCGGAGGAGAGAATTTTCCCAACAATTGGTGGTGGATGTGGGGTCCCGTGGGGTAGGTGGTGACAGATCGTAGCGATGGGGGAATACCGAGTGATCTCAAAGATGTTTGATGGCGACGACTATCGGTATTGGAAGATGCAGATTGAATAAACTCTATGACGGTATGATCTCGGAGTATCACTGAAGAAGGATAAACCGAAAGAGATGACAGATGCCGAGTGATCGAGAATCGACTAAAAGGCTCTCGGGTTCGTGGTGGAAACTTAACCAGAAACATTGACTTTAACTTTTCCGATAAAACCACTACGTACGGGTTGATGAAGGCGATTGAGAATATGTATGCAAAGCCGACATAAACAAATTTAGTGCATATTGCAAAGAAAATTTATACCTTGAAGATGGCCGAAGGTGGTTCAGTTTCCAAACAATTGAACGAGTTCAATAACCTTGCCGGACAACTTGCATTCATGGAGCATAAAATCAAGGATGATCAACTATCGGTTCTTTACTTGGAACATTTCCGGACAGTTGGGGAATCACGGTCGACGTTATCAGTAGCCAACCAGATAAGTTAAAGTTTATTGACGTGCGGAATCTGTTGACGAGTGAGGATGTACGGAGATCCAGACGAGAATGCAGTGACCATGCTGCTTTGGCAACAGAGTCGGGTCGGAATAATAACTTATGGGGTAAGGGAGGACGTGATGCCGATGATGATCGGGATGATCGGTCAAAGGGAAAGATTCGGGGGAAGTCTAAGTCACTTAGCGAACCGGAGTGTTGGGATTGCGGAAAGAATGGGCACTTGAAACGAGAGTACAAGTAGAAAAGAAGGGATGTATCGACGTTAGTTGCCTAGACGGACAATGTACTAGTTGTGTGCATTGAGAGTCCGATCGAGTCATTGGATATTTGACTCGGGAGCATCGTTTCACAATTCATCTTATAAAAGTATATTCGTTAATTTTGCGGGCAGAAATCATGGAAAAGTCTACTTAACAGACTAAAAGTGTTGAAAATTACCAGTCGGGAGACATACCGATCACTTCTAACAATCACAGTTGGTTATTAGATGATGTAATGTATATTCCCTGTCTTAAGAAGAATTTGATTTCGATTGGCCAGCTTGACGCAAAGGGGTATTAAACAAATTTTGGAGGCGGATGTTGTAAAGTGTCGAAGGGATCGATGATCATGGCTAGGGGAGTTAAGTCTAGAAGTGTGTATGTGGGGATCGACACCATGACGGAACGATCGGGTATCACAAAATGCAAGACTAAATGAGGGCACGTTCGAAATCGATACAAGGTTGAAGATGTGGTAAAACCGGCATTGTCGAGTGTGATTAGAACATCTGCTAAGGTGGATCGATCGAAGAGACCTTCGGGAAAATCAACCGAAGAAGAGATCGGTAATAGCAAGGTTGATCTGTCGGAAACAGATCCGGGTATGGTCGATCATACGGCATATCGGAATACAGGGGAATCATTAACTTATGTGGTTAGGCAATGGAGGGCGAGGAAAGCTTCCGAGGAGTGGGAGTTTGCCCTGAAGGACGAGGTAGTGTCCTTAGAGACCAAGACTTTGGTTTTGAGTAAGTTGACATGTTTTGTCACTTCGATAAAGTTAGGGCTGGGGCATGCCCTAACTTGGTTGACCATGTGATTTGGCGAACGAGGACTTTCGTGGATGGGCACTAACCTCGAAAGTGGAAGACGGGAGTTGTTCAACTCTCAAAAGATATCATGTCGATGCATAAGTGTCGGGCATACTAATTAAGAAGCATGAAGGATCACCCAACTCCAAGTGGGAGATTGTTAGGAATGGAGGTCGGGTGATAGTCGAAGGGTTTGATCGGCGTGGAAGACATACTAGGGAAATCTAACATGAAGTGGTGATGTTGATCGGCTTGATCGGTTCGGTCGACCGATCAAGGATATCAATCGGACGATTGTGATGAGTTTATTTGATAGCGGTCGATTAGACATTGATATTAAATGGGGGTATTTTCGGTATTACAACACCCCGGGAGCTCGTCCGACGTGGCTAGATGTTGTTTTCGATATTCTCGTATATTTACTTCACGATATATTTTTACGGGTATTCTCGTAATTCTGACCTCCCGGGCCTACAAACGAGCATTATACTGGCATTTCTATCAGTTTCGGATAAAATCGGTCCCGAACTGGGTCAAGGGTATTTTCGTAATTTGGCACCCGAGGAGTGCGCTGATAAGTTGTGGCGATATTTCAAGCTATTTATTCAATATTTAGAGACAATGAACTAGTCTACGAGATTTTCCGGTATTTTCTCATCGACATTCCCGACTAACTCTCGACCGGGATGCATCTTTGAAGCTCCGGGACGATATGGCATTTACTCCAACTTAATTGGATATTATCTATGTAATTTGGGCCAAGTCAAGTAAAATTGGACTCTTGGCCTGAAACTGGTTAATTGTGTTGATTTTCTCTATAAATATGAGCCCCAAAGCACTCAAAAATAGTCCGAACTCTTATCATGTTTCCCAAGGCAAAGTGTTCATTGATCCCACTCTGGTACTCGTGACTTTTGCAAGTAGTCGCGAGTTTGTGTATTCCTGGCCATAGTTGCGACTTTTTGTCACTTGGAATCGCGAGTTTCTGCTGACTCGCGACGTTCTGTACTGTTTCGTTGGTTCTGCACTGTCCTCACTAGTCACGAATTTGTGCTCTGTCCTTAGTAGTCGCGACTTTGTACTCTGTCCTCTGTAGTCGCGACTTTGTGCTCTGCCCTCAGTAGTTACGACTTTGTGCTCTATCCTCAGTAGTCGCGACTTTGTGCTCTGTCCTGTAGTCGCCAGATTTTGCACAGACTCGAGAGTTTCTGCACTGACTCGCGAGTTTTGGCAGTTACGGCGCATCAAAGTGGATTTATCGTTATTCGTGCCGTTTTCATTTGGATTATCAGTATCTCTTGATTGTATTTGTATATCTTGATTATTATAGTGAAAACCAAGATAGAGCTTCGTTCCCCGAGGACGTAAGCCCACACATTGTGGGCCAACCTCGTATATCGCTTGTGTCCCCACAACAATTGAATTCCAAATAATTGAAGAAATTGATTGATCTAAAAATAAACACTCAAAATATTTTTAGACGAGATCAGTTTGGCGCCGTCCGTGGAGACCGAAATTTTATCCCATTGAGAGTTTTATTAATGAGTTTGGATTTCTACTATCATGACTACTCGGAATTCTATTGATGATGTTATTGATGAAGAGATAGAAATAGAACCAAACCCTCGAACGAATAATGAGGGTGATGCATTACTGGGGCTCAGTAATCAATCCCGGAAGAGCCCCCGACACAGGAAGTTATTGCTCAACCTTCCTGGAGCGGGTATTCATCTGGTAGTGCACCAATACTTTATCCTCCACCGCCTCGATGTTTATCGAGATGTTTTGAATTTTGGAGAATGGCCAAGTTACTATCCATAATAATGCCCGTCTTTCGCCACTCGCATGTTCTATATCAGCGGATTAGAACGAAGACGATGAAGATTTGGAAGAGCGACGACGTACTTTAATCGCTCAGTTGGAAGAAGTTGAAGCTTGAAGGAGATTCCGGAGGAACAATGTTGCCACTGAACCCGTTGATGATGAGGTGGCGGTGGAAGATATTGATCATGTTCCAGAACCACAAGCAAATACTGCGGTTACTAGAGAGCAGAATGATACTCGGCAAAAGATTGGAGATTTGATAGAGCTGAAGTTTAAAGAGATAAATAATAAGATCGAGCATAACGATGTCAGGATGAGCCACTTGGAAGCCAATCCGACTCTTGGACAGGAAAGAAGGTGGTTATATGGTGAGCATACCCGAGATATTCATTAGACCTCTACTTACAAGGGTGATTATATTGAACAAGAAAGGGCAGCTAAGCCCTATGGCAGTTGAGGAAATGCCTTACCATCTATGGAAGTTTTACAAAGTCCATGGAACACTTCAAACGTCCTGTCCCCATTTTCCACGGTGATTATTAGTGCGACTCGTTCTGAGTTTATTGAGATGCCGAAGGATCTCACCCAATATCGTGGGTCAACTGACCCACGTGCTCATACATCAAACTTTTAGATCCATGTCAGTTTAATTAACTTCGGCGATGCTGCTATGTGTTTCGTCTTCGCAGCTTCTTTAAAGGAGTCGGCTCTCCGATGGTTTAATCGGCTGCCGAGGCACTCTATTGTTTCATATCTTGTCTTTAAAGATCAATTTTATTCAGTTTTCATGCCTTTTAACGCACCAGTGAAGTCTATTACGTCTTTGACCACAATGCGATATGAATCTTCAGAAAGATTGTTGGGTTTTATCACCTGTTTTGAAGCCGAGTGTAGGAAGATATCTCGGATTACTGTCAGTGAGAAAGTTGGGGTGCTCCAACTTATTCTAGTTGGACATCCGTTACGTAATTCGTTGAATAGAGATCCCTCAGAGAATATGGAAGAGTTCGCTTTTAGATGTACGAAATACATCCGGGAAGATGAAGGCTTGCGGGATCACAGAGTGATAGAACTACGAACTTATGGTCCCCACAATATCGTTGCAAGCCGAGTGCCGGATAAGAACGTTTCGCAATCAAGGACCAAAATAAGAACGTTTCTAGCATTCAATTATGAGCAAATCTTCGCAATTATTGAACAGAAAAAGGGTGGATCCCTTCGATATCCCCCTCTATTGCAAGAACCAAAATCGGGGAACTCACGAGTCCAAAGTATTTTGTCGTTTTCATCGGAGTTTTGGACATGCCACTAACGATTGTTGCGAATTGATGTATGAAGTCGAGAGATTATTAGAATTGGGTCAGCTAGATGAGTTGATTAGCACCGTGGAAGCACTGCCGGAAGCTGACTCGGGAAAGATCGATATGAGTGCACAGTTGGGGACAGCATCGAATCCCCCTAAGGCTGACCCGCCACGACCTAACAGCACAGTACCAAAGAGGCGGTCAAAGAGGATTTTTTAATGGCGATCGGCAGAACCGTAGGGACGCAAGGAGATAAAATAATTTCCGTGGTCGCGATAGGAACCAACAGCACAGAAATCAACAAGGATATTGGCAGGAATGCTATCAACCTGCCCAAGGGAATTAGCAACCACCACCTCCACCTCCTGCTGGCCCAAATCAGGGTCAACCTATTTTGAATGTCGAGGAAGCCCATCCAAGGTGGGGCAATCTGGGCCCCAATATTATGACTATCGCATGAGGAAGGAGCGTTGGAGATTCGAGTCGTGCTCGTAAGCGATCCTATCGAGTGTTGGAACAAAAAATCGCTTCATGGAAGTTAACTTGGTCCAGTTATCTGACCTTGAAAAGATGGCTATATCTTTCAAACCTGGGGATTTATCCAGAGTTTTCTCACCACAAGACGATGCTCTTGTCATATCCCCAATTATTGCGAATCATCATGTTTCTCGAGTGCTAGTCGACACCGGAGCTGCTACCAACATCTTGACTCTTGCAGCCTTCGAACAAATGTCTTTGAAAGAAACCACCAAACTCCAGCCGGTGCAAACAAAATTAGTTGGTTATAACAATAGTGTTGTGGCTACTGAAGGATCTGTCTTTCTGCCGGTCACTTTGGGAGATCAAGAAATATCAAGGACTTTGCTAGTGGAATTCGTAGTCGTTGATCTCCCTATACTTCCTTATAATTCTTGATAGAAGTTCTTTGAATTTATTTGGGGCCATGGTGTCTCAACAGCATCTAATGATAAAATTCTCCACACCTTCAGGCGTTGGGAAAATGAAAGGAGATCAAGAGCTGGCGCGTTCTTGCTATAACATAATGTGCAGGAGTGGTATGGATTGATTGAAAGCAAAGAAACCTGTTTGTATGGTAGAATTCTTGTCCGAGGAAACTAGTGATTCAGGCGACACACCATTTCCTAAGAAATTTAAAGAAAACGAAATGAAGATGGAACCATTAGGCATCAAGACAATGCATTTATTCTCCAATAACTCAGAAAAGACAGTTATAATCGGTTCTGAGATGACGCCAGAGTTTGAAAAGGAGGTAATTTCTTTTTTGCGAAATAATATAAATATTTTTGCTTGGTCTTATCAGGATTATGTGGGAGTAGATCCCCAAGTTTGTTATCATAAACTCAATGTTAACCCGTATGTGCGACTAGTTCATCAGAAAAAGCGGAAGTTTTCCCCTGAGAAAGAGAAAGTCATTGATAAGGAAGTGGAAAGTTTTTTGCAGGCAGAATTCATAGGGTCTGTTAGGTACGTGGATTGGGTCGCGTAATAATAGCTGGAGAGTTTGTATGATTTTACAGATTTAAATAAGGCATGTCCGAAGGATCCGTATCCCTTACCTGCCATTGACATGATGCTGGATACGGTCTGTAGCTTTGAATTTCTTAGTATGCTAGACGCATTTAAGGGTTATAACCAAATTTTTATGCATTATGAAGACAAATTGTTTACTTCGTTTATGACAAATAAATGCATTTTTTGCTATAAGGTTATGCCATTTGGGTTAAAGAATGATGGGGTCAACTATCAACGCCTAATGAATTCGATATTCAGATATATGATTGGTAAATGTTTAGAAGTTTATATTGATGACATATTGATAAAAAGCCGACACGGGAATAATCACATTCAATATTTGAATTACTGTTTTAGTATATTGAGAAAATATCGAATGAAATTGAATCCACTTAAGTGCGTATTTTGTGTATAATTGGGGAAATTCCTTGGTTTTATGGTATCCGAAAGGGGAATCGAGATAAATAATGATAAGGTAACAGCTATCCAGCAAATGACTCCTCCGACAACTGTCAGAGAAGTACAAAGATTAACGGGTCGATTAGCATCATTGAACCATTTTATTTCGCAATCTGCAGAGAAAAGTTTCCCGTTTTTCCGAGCATTACGTAAAACAAATATCTTATATTGGGATGATGAATGCAGTATGATTTTTGAGAACCTGAAGGATTATCTGAGTAAACTACCATTTATGTCTACCCCATCAATTGGAGAGCTGTTGGGTTTGTATTTAGCGGTATCTAAAGAGGCAGTGAGTGCCACTTTAGTCAGGCTTAGCAACAAAGAGCATAGACCAGTGTATTATGTCAGCAGGAAATTGCAGGGAGCGGAATCCAGTTATACAGATTTAGAGAAATTTATCTTAGCCCTAGTAGTCGCCTCCCGAAAATTAAGACATTGCTTCCAAGGTCACCATATTGCGGTACTGACATATCAACCTATCAGAAGTGTATTATCGAAAATCGATGCCTCTGGCAGGCAAGTGAAATTGAATATCAAGATGGGACAATATCAGATTGAATATATATCAAGATGAGCTTTAAAGGCTCAAGTTTTAGTGGACTTTATAGTATAAATGACTCGATCAGATGAGTTAGGTAATGAGGAATATTGAGATGTATTTGTCGATGGATCATTTTCTGCTGGGCGAGCTGGCCTCGGCGTTTACTTTAAAGAAAGAAAGTCCGGTGAGGAGCATGAATATGATGTAAAACTGTATTTCTCTGCAACTAACAACGTTGCCGAATACGAAGTCTTGATATTCGGTATCAACTTAGCAGTCGAAATTGGAATTGTTTGTTTGCATGCTCACTCTGATTCGCAGTTAGTAGTGAACCAATATGCGGATACTTTTGTCACCAAAGATGAGCATATGTGGCTATACTTAGACAAGTTGAAGGAAGTGACGAAAAGCCTTAAGACATTCGTTCTTACGTATATTCCGAGAGAGGAAAATACCCGTGCCTAAGGTCTTGCAAAATCAGCCACGATTTTGGAACTCTCTGACGAGTCGAGAATAACGACTATGATCTATTATCAGCCGTCTATCAGTCTGGCAGAGAGACAGACAGCTGAAGTTGCGAGCTTGAACTTTCGAACAATACCTGGTTTTTATCATATGCAGTAACTGATGAACCATCTTGGAAGGACGTTATTGTCGATTATTTGGTTAGGAGAGAACTGCCTGACGATGAAGGCGAGGCCTGCAGAACAATCCAAAGAGCTACATGCTTCATTTATGTGGAAGAGAAATTTTATAAGAAACACTTTGGAGGACCTTATCTTCGATTTTTATCCCCTAAACAGGCGAAAGCCGTTATGGAAGAGGTTCACGCTGGGGACTGTGGTGACCATTCGGCTGGTCGATCTTTAGAATTGAAAGCTAAGAGGACAGGGTATTTTTGGCCAACAATAGTAAATAATTGTGTGAATTTTGTCCGAACCTTTTCTGCTTTCCAGTTTCACTCGAACGTGCATAATGTGCCGAGAGCAAATATGAAACCTTTGCCAACAACATGTCATTTTGATACTTGGGACATCGATATTTTAGGTCCATTTCTGACCACACCTAGCCAAAAGAGATTATGTATTGTGGCTGTGGAACATTTCTCCAAATGGATAGAGGTTGAAGCCGTGTCCCGGGTTCGGGAACAGGAAGTTATAAGCTTCCTTTAGAGATATATTATATGTCGATTCAGAATTCCTATAATTTTGGTATCGGATAACGGAACACAATTCTTAGGGAAACTTGTAAACGAATGGTGTGAATGTTATGGTATTGACCAACGGTTTACATCCGTAGCACATCTAGAAACGAACAGTCTCACAGAGGTTATTAATCGCATCATCTTACAACAATTAAAAACAATGATAAATCAATCCAAAGCCTCATGGGTAGATGAGCTGCATAATGTGATGTGGGCGTATCGGACGTCACCGAGGTCTACCACCGGATTTAGCCTGTTTTCTTTGGTATATGGCTCCGAGGCCGTTTCTCCGGTAGAGGTAACTAGTCTATCCGAGAGAGTCATCGCTAACGATGAAGTATTGAATGAGGATATGCGAAAGCTAGATCTTCATTGTGTTGACGATCTCATAGACAGAGTCGCCATACGAATGGAGGTCTGTAAAACGCGCTTGGCTAAAAGACATGATAAAGATTTACGCCCTATGTGGTTAACAGTTGGGGACTTAGTTCTAAAGAAAGTGGAAGTCTCGAAGTACGTCGGTAAGCTAAACCGAAAGTGGGAAGACCCATATAGAGTAACGGTAGTGGTAAGAGAATGAACATATAAGATTGAAAATATGAGCGGAGAGGAGCTGCCACGGACTTGGCATATTTCCAATTTGCGCAAGTATTATGTATAGACGTGACTCTTCGATCTTTTTAAAATAAAATTTTCCCTCTTTTAATGGTCATATTCTAATTTTTAAGTATCCTTTTTTACGACATGAATACAATCGACTAGGGGACTAGTAATATAGGAGTAGGTCCATTGCATTTTAGTATGATGGAGGATGGAATAAAATAATAGGTTAGATTATAAATGCAATTTACCGCATGTCTTATAGTCAATCATTTTCAAACTTTGATCACGATGAGTCTTCCTGTCCGCGGCAGAATCGTCTGTACATATATACTATTAGAATGAGTCCATCTACAGTTGACTGGAGCGAATCATTCTTTGATTTCAGTTCCTTATTTTCCTCCGTAGCCTTCCCGAGAGCTTTCTTATCAGTTGCATTGGCATCCTTGGTCTTTTCAGCTTCGCATCGGTCTCAATTTGGTCTCCTTCAATTTGTCCTGAGCATACTTTAAGTTCACCTTAAGGGTGTCTATACACTGCTCGAAAGCATGCTTTTTCCCTACGAAAAAGGCATCATACTCCGTCAGTTCGCTGCGATGAGCTCGGGTAAAAAAAAGCTTCAATCGCTTTATTATGTTCTTCCTGGAGTGATGTCATATCTTGTGCATGCGTTTCCCGCTGGTTTTGCATTAGCTTCAATGCGGCTTTCTTTGTTTGCTCCCGGATTATTTCCGGACATTCGAGCTCCGAGTGCCTGAGCATACAGTATTCCCCAAACGCAGCCGCGGTGACCAGCTCTACAAGAGTTTGCTCCATCTAAAAGGAAAACAAGAATTATAAATATACATATCAAAGATGAGGCAAATAATTTTTGGAGCAATAATAGTCAGTACGAATCTCTCCTCCCGCACGACGTATCGTTGCAAGTTTGCTCATCACCCGACTGAGTAAACACCGTGTGGTCATCTCGGCCCCACAGTGGCATCTCTGGATTCCGATCAAAATACGTCAAGGCCGGTCTGTTGGATACTTTGTCATCCTTCGGAATCCGAAATGCCACTCTGTCTCTCATCATGACAAAACCGGCCTGGCGCCCCATATCGAGTCATTCCTTCACGATGAGTTTCGGAGTATCTCTTATCCGGAAGGCATCGAGAAATTCGGCGTTCAACCCACTCTTTTTTATGGGCTCCGGTAGTTCCAAAATAGTGGGACCCTCCACCGGCCTTTTAGGCTGGTCCGGACGAGCCTCCTGGGCTGCTTCCACCTCCAGATGGGTCTCTTGCACCACTTCTTCCATTGACGGGCCGGTTGGTTGACCCTCAATGATCTCACCCTCCTCGTCGCCCCCGGAGACATCAACTAACACATCAGAAAAATCATACATTCCCCCTTCGGGGACGGAGCCCTCAGGATTAATCTCCAATTGTCGAGCCACGAGCATCGGATCGTCAACATTCTCAGGCGCCTTTGTGTTTTCTACCTGCTCGGATGTTTCCATTATTGTAGCAGGCTGCGGGGGAGTGACGGGGATGACTTCATCAATGGGTGGCTCTGTGTCTTGTATACTTAGTGCCAGCTCCACAGCTGCAGTGCGGTTCCGATCCCCGGGCGCCATCTCGAAAATTAGCTCGTCATTCTCCGCAACTAGAGCACGAAGCGATCTCAACCTATTGCCCAACTTCGAATGGTCTTCAGCTGGGGCCATTATTTTATCTACAAAACAAACAAGTCTTGTAACCTATCCAATATGAAGATTATAAGACAAGTCTGCATTGAATTTTAAAGGGTTTAACCTATCGAAGAAAATTTATTGAGACGGTTCATGTATGAATGCATAGGTCATGTACCTAATAGTTCCCTACAAAAATGGGTAGGGGCCGGAAGAAGGTTGAAAGCGACCAAAATCGGGGCATAGATGAGAGTCCTTGCAGTCCAATCCGCATCGTCCGATCTGGCATAGTCAAGAAACGCCTTTTTTAGTGGCCTCGGAATGTTCGCTCGCAAAATAGAGTAATAAGATTCGGGGAAAATGGATCCCCATCAACATGGAACCACCAAGGAAGGCTGAGTGTGGACAACCTAGTAGTGCCCACAGAGGTTACGAAAAAGAAATGTTTCTTCCAATCGTGATTCGACTGGAGAGTAGAAAAAGGAAAATGACTTTTTTGATGCCTCAGGCGAAAGAATATAGAGCCCTGGGCACCGTAATGGTTACCGGTACTAATTTGGAAAATTTGGAAGAAACGGTCGATGGTCAAGGTAATACGACTCGTTTCCATGAAAATTATAAAGGCGGTGACAAAAGAGATTGAATTCGGGTTCAGTTGGAAAAGATAAATTTTTAAGTGAGTTAGGAGTCTTATGATAAAAGGATGAAGTGGAAAGTGGAGCCCATACTCTAGGTATTCAAGGCAAATAGTGTGAGTAGTTACCGATGGATGCAACATCCGGTCAGCGGGCCCGAGTTATACAGAACGCAGTCGGAAGGGAGGCGGTATTCCTCCACGATAGATTTCCACTTCCGAGCATGCATGTTGTAAGGTTGATCAAAGGATTTTAGAGCAGTAACCGCTGGGCTTTGGGGGCCGAGAGTATTTCCGAGTTGGGCAATTCGTTCAATAAAGTGAGGATGTAAGTTTGAAGTGTGATGCGGAAATGGCGACATGCTTGAGTTTGAACTCCCCGAGTTGGATGAGGAGTCCGAAGAATGGGACGATGAGGTATCAGGGTTCGAGGATCGGGCAGAATCGGAAGACATTGGTTAATTAAGTTCAAAATTATTTTTTCAAATTTTATTAAGTGTCTTGCGAGTTTTCGTACCAAAAGTCGCGAGATTTACTGTTCGTTCAAGGTAGTCACGAGTTTTTGCAAGTAGTCGCGACTTTTTGCAAGCAAAATGGTGTAAGTTACTGTTCAAGCACTGCAGTCGCGAGATTATGCAAGCAGTTGCGAATTTATGTCAGAACATCGCGAGTTTCACTTTTGGAGCGTAGTAGTCGCGAGATTTTGCCAAAAACTCGCGAGAGCCTGAGGACTTCGGGCAAAATGACACTGCAGCAAGAGGATATCATGGGTATTTTATAGAGCCGGACCCATGGATCGAAAAATCCTGATATTTTTGCCCGATCTCAGAATTTGAAGTTCTTAGTGTCAAAACGTTCGCGTCGACGAGAGGAATCCTACCCTACTCATGGTTTCCTCAAGAAAATGTCCGAACGGTTACCGAATTTCGGGACGAGCTAATTTGATATGGTTTACGACTCAGAATCTGAATCTGAAAACCAAGGGACTATTGATATTACCCGGGGGTATTTTCGGTATTTTAGCACCCCGGGAGCTCGTCCGACGTGGCTATATAGATGGTGTTTTCGAAATTCTCGTATATTTACGTCACGGTGTATTTTCGGGGATATTCTTATAATTCGGACCTCCCAGGCCTACAAACGAGCATTATACTGACATTTCTATCAGTTTTAGATAAATTCGGTCCCGAACGGGGCCAAGGGTATTTTCGTAATTTGGCACCCGAGGAGCACGCCGATAAGTTATGGCGATATTTCAAGCTATTTATTCAATATTTAGAGACAATGAACTAGTCTACAAGATTTTCCAGTATTTTCTCATCGACATTCCCGATTAACTCTCGACCGAGATGCATATTCGAAGCTCTAGGACGATATGACATTTACTCTAGCTTACTTGGATATTATCTAAGTAATTTGGACCAAGTCAAGTGAAATTGGACTATGGGCCTGAAATTGACTAATTGAGCTGATTTTCTCTATAAATATGAGCTCCAAGGTACTTAAAAATGGTCTAGACTCTTATCACTCTTTATAAGGCAAAGTGTTCACTTGATCCCACTCTGGTACTAGCGACTTTTTGCAAGTAGTCGCGAGTTTGTGTATTCCTTGTCGTAGTAGCAACTTTTTGTCACTTGGAGTTACTAGTTTCTGTTGACTCGCGAAGTTCTGTACTGTTTCGTTGGTTCTGCACTATCCTCAGTAGTTGCGACTTTGTGCTCAGTCCTTAGTAGTCTTGAGATTTTGCACAGACTCGCGAGTTTCTGCACTGACTCGCGAGTTTTTGGCAGTTGCGGCGCAACAAAGTGAATTTGATCGTTTTTCGTGCCATTTTCGTTCGGATTATCAATATCTCTTGATTGTATTTGTATTATCTCTTAATTATTATAGTGAAAACCAAGGTAGAGCTTCGCTCTCTTGAGGACGTAAGCCCACACATTGTGGGCCCAACCTCGTATATCGCTTGTGTCCCCACAACAATTGAATTCCAAATAATTGAAGAAATTGACTGATCTAAAAATAAACACTCAAAATATTTTTAGACGAGATCAGACATGTATCGGGATTCAAGAGTACCGAAGGGAAAATATCTTTCCTTAATTGACCTATGAAATATATAGAATAATATATTGAGATATATCTTGTTGGTTGCACATATGGAAAAATATATTGAGATATATCTTATTGGTGATATATATGGAAGAAGATATGCAAATATATATATAGAAGATGCGGTCAAAGATATTGAAAGAGAATATTACATAATATTTGGTAGAATAATTGCTAGATTAGATCATAATTTAGACTCAATATATAATGGCATCATGAAGACAATTGTAATCAATCAAAACAATAGCATATCATATTGTTCCATTTTCTTCTTGTGATAGTGAGTTCATGATCGAGGTTTATCGGTCACGTGGTTTTCCCGATTTTGGGTTTCCACACTAAATCTTGTGTCTTCTACTTTTCTTCAATTACGTTTTGGTTCTCATCGAATTAATTCGATCCGATCCGATCCCGTATAACGGGAATTTTTCTCTTTTCCGGAGGAGGGAATTTTCCCAACAACAACTTGGTAAATGAGCATATTGCTCTTCGGGGAAAGTACCCGGAGAGCAAAATATAAACTTCAAGAAATCCATACTTATGTTTGTGGAGCTATGCTAGAACGGACATCTAGTGGAAATCATTTATTTGTGACCTTCATTGATGATTTAATGATGCACTACATATTGTTTGAAGAATAAATCCAAGTTTTCTCATATTAAAAAATTTTGATAGATATTTAAGTGATGAGATCTTCGGGACCGGTACATTGAACCTGTGGAGGCCCAAGATAATTTGGGTTGACCCATGTGACAAGATACAAACTCATGCGGCCTAGGATCCATAATTTGATAATAACCCTATTACCTAAAGGTAAAAGAAGAGGCCCGAAGGCCCAAATAATCCGCAAGACTGAAGGATAAGCGACTAGCGGCCTTCTCACGCTTCGGGGACCGATCTTGAGAATCCCTCCTAATGGTTACAGGCGGTCAGCGAGCAGTGGGCTGTTACCTTGCATTCAATAATGGGAGAACGACGTGTGAAAGGCGGTTACAAGGTGCATTCCATGCACGTTTCTCATTAGCGAGATGTATTCCACGCATGTTTCTCTCCTATAAATACAAGGCTTAAAGGCTAGCTCGAGAGGACCTTTTGGGTGCGCAAAACTGACCGTTACTCTGTTGTTTTTCCCTCTGTGCATCTTATTTTCAACCATAGTTTTTTTCCTAAGCTTCGACGGTCTATAATCATTATTATTCTACTAATCTATTGACTAATAGCATTTTACGCTCTTAGTCCTTTGGTTTTTCCCCTTTCTCCAGGGGTTTTTCACGTTAAATCGATGCGTTGCTTGTTTATTTGCATTTTATAATCGTCTCCCCCATTTTAAACAAATCAAAACATGTTTGATTTTTTGCGAACCTATCGACTGTTGATACCCCGATCTTTTAGATTACAACAATAAGTTTTTTATAAATATAATGAAGATATTGTATTTACCGATGTTATAAATAATTATAATAAGTATACATGGAGAAATGTTAAAATATATATTTTATAAAATCGCATTACATTGTAGATTTTGCACACAATTTTTAAGACTCAATCATAAATACCTTGATTATCTCATCACAAGGTGTGATAAGTTGCACTACACTGTAATTTTGAAACGATAAAACAAACATGTCCAATATATTCCAATCTCTAACTCCCGTTAAGATTAACTCAAACTGATATTTTTTGTCCATTAACTACCATTTTCTTTTAATAAATAGTTGTTATTGTATTTTTGTGTTTATGAAATTTGAGTAAATAGAATTAGATATACATTAAAAACATTTACTTGGTTAGTATCATGGAAGTCATACCGGTGGTATACCGTCCGGTATATCGGTCATATCGATAAATATCGGTCGTGACCGGTACACCGGTATTCCGATATATCGTCGGTATACCAATGGTATATCATAAAAATCACTCGTATCGGTCGGGATCGATATGAGCGGTATCGACCGGTATGACTTCCTTGGTTAGTATTGGTTGCTCATTGATGAGAACTCTAGGACCGGGTACCTTGTGATGGGTGAGGCCCGATAACAGTTGGGCCGATTCAACTAATCAAAACGAATTCTCACAGCCCAATTACCCTTTTAGGACGACCGGCCCGATGTTCAACACGGAGGACCGAAGATAACCTTAGTAAAAATAAGCGTTATCTGCCAGCTGGCTCCATGGTTCGGTCCGAACGGTTACAAAACGGTTACAGGCTCACGCGTTCCACGCTTCGGGCCCTATTACGTTTATCATGCTTCGGGCTCGATCACGCAGACCACGCATCGGTGCCAGCCTCGTTTTACATCCTGCGATAACAACCTCTAACAAACCTGTCAGAGGCGGTTACAGGACGTGGATTACACTCGCCGGCAACTCTATAAATACAGGGCAGGACGGAGGAAAAGACAGGACCCCTTGGATGCAGAAGAACAGGCTGTTACGCTGCCCAGATTCTTACTGCCTTCTATACTTAGTCATTTTCATTAGCCTGCTCTTTGTAAACTTCTCTTATTTTCATTAGTGAGCAGACCAAGAGCATAATCGGCTCTTGGTCGAGTGGTTTTCACCCCATTTTACGGGGTTTCCACTATATATGCTGTGTTCTTACTTTGATTTTAACTTTTAATCGTTCTCCATATCTTTTATAAATTAGAACCGAGTTCGTTGTTTGAACGAACCGGACGACTGTCGGTACCCCCTAAAAAGGGACCATAACATATAGTAAATACAAACCTAATAAATTTAGTTATAATTAGATATAGTGAATATACAAATCATATACATATAAAATATTTGAAAAAAAATATTAGATATGAAAAACTTTAAATATTATATTAAGTTTGATTGGTAGAATGTGTATAAGTTTGAGTTTAAGTAGAAATTTACATTTACCATGTCTTACGTCATGTTTATCATTTTTAAATCCTTACCCCCTATCCACAAAAAATCCAATTTACACGGGTATGATAGAATTTAATATCGAACGGATTAGGTTTATATGCCATGCCTAACTAGAATTTGGTCCTTAGGATAAGCGTTTCTTGGAGTCCCTGTGAGCCCGATTCTTTCTCACAGTGGAAGCGGGACCGGTGGTGACTATACAAATTAAGGATTTAATGGACTGAGAGAATGTCCGTGTAGTACAGTTCATTAGAGAAGTGAATCAAAAAGTTTTATTCAAAACAATTAGTTATGATATCACATCAATTATAAATTAAAATATTTATATTTCCACAACCGATGTGAAACAATATTTAAACACTTCCCTTCAAGTCGAACTTGCATTGGTCCGGTTCAGACATGCTTCAGTATGCTTGGTAATGCTCGAATCGTAGGTCGATCATTTTTGTCACTTAAGTCCGATGCGATGTGTCTACCAGAGTTTTTTTATCTAAATCGGTACGGATTAACCTAAAACCCACCATAGAGCTATGATATCATATTGTTATGGTCCCTTTTTAGGGGGTACCAACAGTCGTCCGGTTCGTTCAACAAACGAACTCGGTTCTAATTTCTTTAAAATGTGGAAGACGATCAAAAGCTAAAATCCAAAGTAAATACAAGGCAATATATAGTGGAAACCCCGTGAACTGGGGTGAAAACCACTCGACTAAGAGCTGATTATGCTCTTAGCCTGCTCACTAAAGAAAATAAATCAAAGTTCATACAAGATAGACTAATGAAAATGACGAGACAAAGAAAGCGGTAAGAATTCGGCAGGGTAACAGCCTGTTCTTCCGCGTCCAAAGGGTCATGTCTTTTCCTTCGTCTTGCCTTGTATTTATAGAGTTGCCGGCGAGTGTAATCCACGTCCTGTAACCGCCTCTGACAAGTTTGTTAGAGGTTGTTATCGCAGGATGTAAAACGAGGCTGGGACCGATGCGTGGTGTGCGTGATCGGGCCCGAAGCATGGTAAACGTGACAGGGCCCGAGGCGTGGAACGCGTGAGCCTGTAACCGTTTTGTAACTGTTCGGACCGAACCTCGGAGCCAGCTGGCAGATAACGCCTTTATTTATTAAGGTTATCTTCGGTCCTCTGTGTTGAACATCGGGCCGCTCTTCCTAAAGGTGTAAGTGGGCTGTAAGTGTTCGTTTTGATTATTTAAGT
>RWGZ01001502.1:81866-93466 GCA_009725065.1 Utricularia reniformis
AAATGTGATTGATTAGGTTTATAAAGGTGAGGAATGTCATCACATATAATGACTTGATGAAGTCTTTTAAAGAACAGAATATGCCAAAATTCTGATAAAATTTTGGTTGAAAAGGGAGTAGTAGAATATGGTCACTTTGTTGATTACTATTCTCCGTTTAGATGTTATAATGAACTATGTTTAAGTACATATAATCCTTATGAGTGATTCTTCTCTTTTGTTCATGTAACAGGCCAAATTAACATCATAAACCTTCAAAAAAGCTAAGGAATCACCATGTCTGTTTCAATGAAAAATGTGGATCCAGCTTTCCATGGAGCAGGGCAGAAGGCGTATCCTCTTTAAATTGTTTGTATTTATTGCCTGTTTTTATCGTAATACTACACATGCTATTTTCCGTGACTTAGTACAGTGGGATCGAGTTATGGCGCATTGAAAGTTTTAATCCAATTCCTGTTCCAAAATCTTCAATAGGGAAATTTTTCACTGGTGATTCTTATGTGATTTTAAAGGTGCCCGCATGTAAATTTGGGAAAATCTTCATTTTAAATGAAACTCATAATGTTCTTATGCAGACTAGTAGCTTGAGAAATGGTGCTTTACAGCATGATATTCATTATTGGCTAGGTAAAGATACCAGCCAGGCAAGTCAGCCATAGCCATATAATTTTTTATTCACTCTTTTGGGCGAATGGTATTTAAGGTCATCAAAGTTTGTATGATTTGACAAATTTGATCTCCAAACATTCTTCATTTTGGCAAATGTAGTCCTCAAAATTTTTTGAAGGTCTCAAACTTTATATTTTTGGCAAAACTAATCCTCATACTTTGTATATTTTGGCAAATCTAGCCCTCAAAGTTTAATGTATGCGTCGAAATTGGTCCTTAAACTTTGAGGATTAATTTTGCCACACGAGGACCAAATTTGTCAAATTTTGTAAATCATGGGGACCACTTTTACTAAAACTATCAAAGTATGGGGACTACGAACGCTAAGTAAAAGTTTGGGGACCAAATTTACCAAAATCACCAAACTTTTGGGATCAAAACACGCCATTTTCTCTTTTTTATTCATTCCTTTTACCATATGAAATTTATCTATTTTTCAAAGCCTTTATATTGTAGGATGAAGCCGGCACAGCAGCAATAAAAGCTGTTGAGTTAGATGCTGCTCTAGGTGGGCGTGCTGTTCAATATCGTGAAGTACAAGGCCATGAAACAGAAAAGTTCCTTTCTTACTTTAAACCATGCATTATTCCTCAAGAAGGTGGAATTTCTTCAGGCTTTAAGCATTTTGAAGCTGAAGAATACCAAACTCGTTTGTACGTATGCAAGGGAAAGCATGCTGTAATTGTGAAAGAGGTGAGTCTGTTCTTGATGAATCTTATATTGCTTATTTGACATGATTTTACAGGTGCCATTTGCTAGATCATCTCTTAGTCATGATGACATCTTTATTCTCGATACGAAATTGAAAATATTCCAGTTCAATGGTTCCAATTCATCTATACAAGAGAGAGCTAAAGCTCTTGAAGTTTTACAGTATATTAAGGATACTTATCATGATGGAAAATGTGAAATTGCAGCTGTTGGTAAAAATAACTCTTTTTTCACTCGTTTTTGGAGCTTCAATATATATATGTTAATCATGTTATTTTTTTGCTTCAACTGTAGAAGATGGAAGGTTAATGGCTGATGCTGAGACAGGTGAATTCTGGAGTTTCTTTGGTGGATTTGCCCCGCTCCATAGAAAAAATGCTACTGAAGTACCTGATAGCATCGATGTTCTCCCTCATAAGCTTTTTCGGTATGCAAATAGCTTTTTTATGTCTTGAGGCACTCAAATCTTTTTTATGGGTGCCCTCCAACTTTCGAGTTGTGTAAAGAGCATGCTCTCCAAGTTACGAAATTGCAAATATGATACACTATTTGAGTAAAGATATGCATTTGTAGTACTCAAAATTCAATTAAATGTACGTAAGACACCTTAAGTTACTAATACCGTTTATTATTGACCATTTAACGACACCGTTAGTATTTTATATTTTATACATAATTCGTAAACATCAAGGGTCAATTTTGTATACTTTTTAAACTATATAGGTCTTATTTGCGTACTTTGTCAACTTTGATAATCAATCATGCTAACAGAAAACGTTTGTGAACTTGATGAAAACCGTGTGCTACAGTGTCAGGGTTAAAAACAAACGGTATTGATAACTTTATATGTTATTCTTGCAATTTCGTAAGTTGGAAGCATGACATTTACACAACTCGTAAGTTTAAGGGTTACTTATGCAATTTTCTGAATGCTTATTGAGAAAAAGTATACTAGTTTAGAATTTGATATTTTGGTTATTTTTAATGACCTCAGCGTTGAGAAGGGAGAGACTACAGTCCTCGAGGCTGATCCATTAACAAAGGAGCTTCTAGATACAAATGGATGCTACATTCTGGATTGTGGGACCGAGGTTTTTGTTTGGATGGGAAGGAGTACTTCTCTTGATCAAAGAAAAACAGCAAGCAGCGCTGCAGATGTAAGTTTTAATGTTTTTTTTGCCTCTCTTTTCTTGGACCATTATATGAAAACTATGCATTTCACTTCTAGGGCATGTTGTATAAGCTCAACAGAAACAAAACTCGGGTAACCCGTGTTATAGAAGGGTTCGAAACGACGGAGTTTCGCTCCAAGTTTGATTCATGGCCTCAGTCAACAAATGGGACTTCATCTGAGGATGGTAGAGGGAAAGTTGCAGGTTAGTCACTTACACATCTCATTCTGTGTAATTTTTTGATTTGTTGTAAAGATTGGTTTTATTCGATTCGTACAAGCTCTTCTTAAGCGTCAAGGGATCAATGTAAAGGGTCTTCTTAAATCAGAAACTCCAAAGGATGAGACTCAACTACATATAGACTGCACAGGAAACTTGCAGGTTTTGCTCAAGGCGTATAAAAATGTTATTACATTAGCATCATTTGAGGAAATAGATGTAATATCATGATTTGTAATGGAGCTTATGCTTTGTCAGGTATGGCGGGTAGATGATCGAGATAAGACTCTTCTTACAGGGAGAGATCAGTCTAAATTCTACAGTGGAGATTGCTATATCTTTCAATACACTTATCCCGGGGAAGAAAAAGATGAAAATCTTATAGGAACTTGGTTTGGAAAGCAAAGCACTGATGTTAGTTAGCCTTCTTATACCTTTTCTTTCTTTATAATCTTTGGGACGCAAATATGGTCCCATAGTTTCATGGTTTTAGCAATTTTGGTCCCTAAAATTTTATGATTGTGGTATATGAAGATGACACAATCGGTCTCCATACTTTCTATTTTTGGAAAAACTAGTCCCGTAGTTTTATGATTTTGACAATTTGGGTCCCCAAAGTTTTATGATTATGACAATTGTGATCTCAAAGTATCAAATTGACAAAATCAATCCTCATATTTTCTATGTTTTGGCAAAATCAGTCACAAAATTTAGTCTGTATGACATGTTTAGTCCCCAAAGTTTTCAAATTTGGCAAATGAGGTCCTCGATTTTTCTACTATGAGGATCTAATTTGCCAAATATTGCAAACTTAAAGGACCAAATGTGCCAAAACATCAAATTTCGGGGATTAAATATGACATTACAAATTATGAGGACCAATTTTGCCAAAACTATAAAAGTTTGGGACTAAAGACGTCATTTTCTCATAATCTTTGTTATTGTTACTACATAGTACCTTCTAACATGAGGAAACTTAGCCACTGTTGTAAAAAAATGATTTTTATAGTATTTGTCCACAGAAAGACAAGGAATCAGCTACTTTGGAGGCAAGCAAGATGATAGAGTCTCTGAAGTTCACTGCCACGCAGGTCTGCTTCCTTCCTTATTCGCATTACACTTTCTTGATGGATAAATTTCATTCAAGTACTATGAAAATTTTCATTATAATCGAAATTTCTCTTAACGTTTTTACACATTATGACATGTGCTCAATATCGCTAATGATAGTTAATCATACTAGGATAATGTCGCAATTTGAATATTCTCAAAATCTTGAAGGACTAAATATGAGGATGATTAACTATGGTTAGAGATATAAAAACATTTAGTGTAATTTTGTCTATAAGAACCAAATTTGACAAGAAAACTAATTTGAGATGCTTGATTTGTAATGTTTTTAGATGAATGAATAAATTACGAATCTAGAAAATTTTAATGACTAAAAATGAAGTTTATCTATTTCTTGTAGCTTGTGTTAATAAGGAATTGCTGGTTATTATCAGGTTCATCTTTATGAGGGAAATGAACCAATCCAGTTCTTTGCTATCTTCCAAACTTTCATTGTGTTTAAGGTAAGTGAATCTCGCCTAATACGACTCAAGTCGAAATTCTATCCTTTCTTTTTCATTGCAAGATCACTTAATTCCCTAGTCTTCATACTAAAGGGTGGCCTTAGCAAGAGCTACAAAAACTACATAGCTGAGAAGGCACTTCCAGATGATACTTATACAAATGATGCACTTGCGTTATTTCGAGTTCAAGGAAGTGAACCCGAGAACATGCAAGCAATTCAAGTTGAACCAGTATGTGCTATTTTTGTGTATCTAATAAATCTATTGACTGGTAGTTTTATACTTTAGCTCGTTTCTATGATGTTGAAATATCAAATTGTCTCACATTGTATTTGGGATAAAATTTGGATTGGTTTCTAAGAAGAAATGGGTACTATAGTAAATGTTTTGTTCAAATCTTTTACAATGTGGTCTCCTCCTCTTATATATCATATCCACCATAGTAAATGTCTTGTTCAAGTCTTTTACAATGTGATTTTCTCTCCTTATATGTCATATCCACCATAGTAAATTTCTTGTTCAAGTTTTTTACAGTGTTTGTCTTCTCCCCTTATATATCTAGAGTACCATAGTAAATATCTTGTTCAAGACTTTTATAGTATGATCTCCTCCTCTTATATGTTATATCCGTGCACACTCCCGTCATAATTTCGGTCAGACTATTCAACTTATGATTCTATTTCTTGTGGAAAAATACATGTAATTTTCAGCTAATGTTTGTCTCATTTTAGGTGGCTTCGTCTTTGAACTCCTCGTACTATTACATACTACAAAGTGGGCAATCTGTCTTCATTTGGTCTGGAAATCTTACCACAACTGAAGTTCAAGAACTTGCAGAAAGGCAGCTGGATCTTATAAAGGTTTCCTTTTATCTACATCTATTTACCCTCAAAAGTGTTAGATTGTTCACTTGTCACTCACATTGTACTTGCAGCCAAATGTACAGCCTAAATTGCAAAAAGAAGGTACCGAATCCGATCTTTTTTGGGAGTTTTTAGGCGGTAAATCTGAGTATCCAAGCCAAAAAATAGCAAGAGTGACTGAAAATGATCCTCACCTCTTCTCATGTACCTTTATTAAGGGTATGTATTCCTTATTTTATTGTTGTGTTGCAATTTTTATCATTTGTTTATGTTTACAAGCTAATATAACTATATTATTTGTTCCCCGTTTATTTGTTTCAATGCACTGGTGAACTTCAATGGTTTTCAGGAGATTTGAAGGTGAGAATCTCCATAGAATTCCTTTATGTCTTTTGCATTGTATTGTGATAAATGAACTTCATAAGCACATTCTTTGCTTCAGGTGATCGAAGTATACAACTTTAACCAGGACGATCTAATGACTGAAGATATATTCATTCTCGATTGCCACTCGGAGATTTATTTATGGGTTGGGAAACAAGTGGAATCCAAGAGTAAGATGAATGCTCTAAGTATAGGAACGGTAAGCTTTTACTTTATATATTCTCTATTATGTCTTGTTTGGTTAGGCTCACATATAGATTATGATGTCCTAATCGGTTACATATGACTGTAATTAGCTTAATGAAGGGCGGATGACATTTAAGGTCCCAAAGTTTATATGATTTGACAAATTTGGTTACCACAGTTTCTTAACTTTGGTAAATCTAATCCTCACACAGTCTTTGAATGACAAAACTAGTCCTCAAACTTTGATTTTTTTGCAAAACTAGTCTCTATACTTTGTAAAATTTGGTAAATTCAGTTCTCAAAGTTTAATGTGTGTAGCAAAATTATTCATCGATTTGGGGACTAGTTTTGCCATATGGGGACCAAATTTGAAAACTTTGGAAATTATTTTTGTCAAAACATTCATAGTATATTACGGATGTCAAATTAAAGTTTGAGTACTAAATTTGCCAAAATCACTAAATTTTGGGGACCAAACTCATTTTCTCTTAAATGAAGGATTTGTGAAAAAAATTGTATGAGGTCTAATTCTATGCAATATCACTAACTTCAGCATGCTAAAGCAAAAAATAAACCGTGAAAGTTGGGGTTGCGAGTTTTATAGATCAACTTAGAGTCAAAGCAAAAAATATCGTACTAGTTTGAAGTAGATAGGCGTTTCACGACATATTTCCTTTAAATATATTTTGTTTGTGTTGTTTTTTGCTTTCGAAGAAATTTGTGGAGCATAATTCTCTTCAAGAGAAGTTGTCACCCCAAGCTCCTATTTTCGTGGTTATGGAAGGAAGTGAACCTTCATTGTTTACCCGATTTTTCTCATGGGACAGCACAAAATCTGCTGTAAGAACTCTTACATTATATTCAACATTAAAAAGCTTACTTACAATACTCACAATCTTCAATGGCTTCAGATGCATGGAAATTCATTTCAGCGAAAGCTATCGATTCTAAAAAACGGAGCAACGACATTTTCGGATGTGAGTTTCTTTTCATAAGTATCTTTTATCGGTTGATCTTGATTCTCATGTTTCCATGACAGAAGCCTAAAAGAAGATCTCCTGCTTTATATAGTGGAAGAGGTGTTTCTGCACCCGAAAACTCGCAACGTTCACGGAGCATGTCTTTTAGCCCGGAAAGAGTTCGTGTTAGAGGCAGATCTCCTGCATTCAATGCATTAGCCGCAAACTTTGAGAATGTAAGTTCAAGAAATTTGTCTACACCTCCTTCTATGGCGAAAAAGATGTATCCAAAGTCCGTAACACCCGACTCTCGAAAGCTGAAACCTGCTATTGGTTCGACTTTCGAACATTCGGCATCATCAACACGCACTTTCATTCCTCCACGCTCTCCCGAAGGTATGCTTCGAGAATTAGTTGAAATTTTAGCTGCATTTGGAGAAAGTTCTAATGAAATCTTATGATTGTAATAGTTAATAAACCAAAGTCTGAAGAAGAAATAAGGCCTAAGCAAGAAACTATTGAAGAAGATGTGAAGGAGAATGATGCCGAGGACGAAGAAGGACTTAAAATATACCCATACGAGCGTCTCAAGACGACATCATCCGATCCAGTTATGGATATCGATGTGACGAAACGAGAGGTTTGTTGCTTAAAACTAATGGTTATTTATACGAATTTCCATTGATATTGAACCATTTTGTTCTACAGACATATTTGTCATGGGATGAATTCAAGCAGAAATTCGGGATGGCTAAGAGTTCTTTCTATAAGTTGCCTAAATGGAGACAAAATAAGTTAAAATTGTCTCTTCAGTTGTTCTGAGTTCTTTATATAGGTTTGCAGTCGAGATTCGGACACTTCGAAGTATACAAAAAAAAGAGATTTCTGAGTGTGATAGTGTGGTGACAGAATTAGTGCATTTTTAACTGGTTCTGCTCCAGAGATTGTGATTTGTTTTCCTGTTGGCAAGTTTTTGTGTCATCTGGTTCGAGTTTTAGTTTTATGCTTCGTTTTTGTTTCGGTTCGGTTTGGTTCGGTTGCATTTTTCCGAGTGATTTGTAGAGGGCTTGTTGATTCAGGTTTGTATATCGTAAAGTTTGAGGATTGTGTTTGTAAACCAGTTTGCTCATTATTTGAATTTTGATCAAGTTGTTTTTTAACGGTTACGATGAAAGCTCTCGAAGAGTTTCGAAACCCTCGAAATTATAGTTGAGTATTTGGAGATAAAGAGCATCATTGAACTTGAATAGTTGAAATTTAATCTCTACTCGATGATAAAGTTATTGATAATAAGGAGTCTATCGTGAAATGACATCTAATTGATATACGTAACTATCCGAAATGATATTCATCATGACTTTCAGTAATTTGGTATTAATAGTAGGATTATCGTGTCTGCTAATGGTGTTTTATTGATATTTTCAAATACATCTATGAAGTTATCAATCAGGGTGTTGTACTTGAGTTATTTAACGAAATCCCGAGAGTTATGGTTGTTGGGATTTGGAAGTAGTCACCGCTATCAAACCATGTTTATCGGAGTATTCATAACGAAGGTTATGTCGTGAAATGGACATCAAATTAATCTTAGTTTATTGATAGCCCGAAATGGTATTCATACGAAAATATATTTTTCACTTGTTATGTATTATGCATTGATTACTTTTCAAATAAGATCATTCATTTTATGTATTAATTATTTTTTAAATAATAAAGTCGGTTTTTGGGTCTCATACTAGCCGGTATTGTGGTAGTATACCGATACGAGCGATATATGTTGGTATAATAACCGATATGACTACCATTATTGGATCATAGGAATATGTTGGTTCTTTAATCTTTTCGACCCAAGATAGTCTTATTTCTAAATGATAATAACAAAATAGAATGATCAATCACCAATATAAACATTGATGAACTACTTATTAGGAGCAACATAAACTTTATGAACTAAACTCATTAATTTTAACATTATTTATATTAATGTTATTCCTTAATTTATTTTTCTTATATNATGTAGGGTTTATAGAATAAGTTTTATTTGATCAAAAGATTTTAAAAATAATAAATTAATAATGACTATTATTGTAAATAATGTTACAAATATAAATTGCAGATGAGTAATTAGATTTTGTAGTTACTCAATATGTTAAAGAATAAATAAAAGAATAAAAAGAAACTAATAAAATATTGCAAGATGAGTAATATTTAATGGTTTTAAATAATGCTTATTTGAGATATTCTCTCATATAATTTATATGATAATTGACCTGTGAAATTCCATCATTAATGTAAAATCATATTTTAAATAATTAACCCTCTCATAATTTTTACAAATTATAGTATAAACAAAAAAAGTCAAAATATCCAAGCTACCTTATAGGAAACCTAACTTCTCAATTAATATTTGTAATCGTAATTATATAATTGCCCATAAGTCATCCATTTAGCATTTAATTAATTAGTTACTGTAATAATTAGTTAACAACTGTCCATGCCCTTAATTAGAAGCTACAAGTGACCCTAACAATTCAATGAATTTGAATTATAAATCAATACTTTGGAATTTCAACTCTTGATCTCAAAATCTTAATGTTGAAAAAATGAAGTACCCGCAATTTATCTAAATCAAAATCACCCAAAATTATTGTACCCAAACTTAGGCGTGGGCACAGGTCCGGTCTACTGATTGACCTAATGGATTACGAGTCGAACCCATTGAACTCATACGAATTTGGAAATTTCTTGACCCATCAACGGATTAACCCAATGGGTTGAAAATATGGTCCAACCCGATAACGGGCTGACATAACCTAAACTCAAAACTAAAAATTACACTAAAAACCTTACATTCTAACTCTAATTTTTAAAAAAAAAATTGGTTCATTTCAACTTGTTAACCCTTAGGGGTTGATTTGTTGAATTTTGCGGCTCAATCCGTACACTAATATTTGATAAGACAGCTCACGGTTGAGCCGTTTATGCGAGTTGGGACGGCTCAATAGGTTGAACTGGTCTATGCCCACCCTTACCCAAACTCATAAAAAATGGATGGGTCGTGTTTGGGTTTCAGGTTAACCACCCAATTGACACTAATATAAGTGACTTTGAATATCACCCTTTCTAATGCATCATTATACATCAAGCTTAGGATTAACGAATTAATTGGATGGTTATAAAGACGAAACTAAAGGGTGATGATTTGCAAAATCACATGATTAATGAATCTCATAGAATTTGTAATATGAATGAAGTATGTATTAAATGTACCAAATATTGAATCATAGGGTTTGATTTTGGTAGACATTATACATTATATTATAATCCAACTTGCATAAGTATTTTTTTTATTGTGTCATGTGTGATATTTAATTAATTATATCACTGTGGAATAGTTGAATTTATGTCATTTTTAATGGATTATCTAATTATAAAACCATATGATGTCAATGATTATTATTTTATACTTATTCGTAGCATCTTAATTAATAAATTTTAGTAGTAGTTTTCAAATCTTAATGGAAACTAGATAACTAAACCCTAAGCTCATATTTAACACGCTATTTAGATTAATGCTTTCAAAATTGTATTCCACATTGAACCGACCGCGTTAGAGATTTCAGATTCAAAGGTTGAATAAGAGGTTAAATCGAGATTGAATTGGATTTAAATATATAAATAATATTTTAAAATTAAAATTTAAAATGTATTTAAATAATAAACTAAGGTTGTGGTTTGCAGTTAAAAATCGTTCGAACCGTTGTGAAGAGTTCAATTTCGATTACATTAAGCTAAATGTGATATCATTCTAGTAAAGTATTTGATACATGGTAAGCCAATTTATAAATATAATTATTAATTCATAAAATATTTTCAATATTATATATATTATATTTTTATTTATTAAAAATTCCACCACTTTAAAATAAAATCATCTTAGTTTACAAATAAATAATATTTTGTGTTTCATATATGTTTTTATTACCTATTCATATATGGAACCGGTGATCTACTACATATGTTACTCTTATGTGTTGCACAATTCATGGGGTGAGTAAAATTTTACGCACCCGATAGCAAAGGTGAGGATGCGTATACGGATATGTAACGGTTATGTTTATTTTTTATGATTTATTTATTTAGATTATAAACATTAGTTTTTTCTGTAATTTTAGGGATTATCAGTGATGCCTCAAAGTTTACATTTACAATTGTTTAAGAATGTAGATGAAAGAATATAATATATTTATACTTTTTAAATAAATAAATAAATATTTAACACATCAGAAATGGATTCTTAAACAACAACAAATCTGAAATCTCACAACTCATTCCCTATTTGGTGCAACATATTTTTTTGCAACTTATAAATCAATATTTGGATTAAAAATAATAATATTTTTATGTAATTTTTTCGTTTCTTCAAATACATGTGATGCCTCAAAGTTGACATTTACCTGAATTGTTAATATTTAGTTTACCAAAATTTAGTTTTGCCAGATTTGGTTATCTAAGTTTGCAATATTTGATAAATCAGATCACCAAAGTGATAAAATCGATAAGCAAAATTTGATTTTGGCTAATGATTTTATTTGCCAAAATTGAAAACTTTGAAAACCAAATATGTTATAAAGACTAAGCTTTGATAATTGATTTTCGCAAAACTTAGAAAATATGAGAATCGATTCTACAATTTTCATATTTTGGGTATTAAAATTATTACAATTATAAAACTTTGATGATCAAAATTGCAAAACTATCAAACTATAATGACCAAATTTGTATTTTTCCATTAATAAATAGTTAATGGACCTTATTTTTTGGGAGTTGGATATAATTAGTTTTATTGATCAATAATATAGT
>RWGZ01001503.1:4386-119263 GCA_009725065.1 Utricularia reniformis
AATATATCATATTACTGAAAATACCACAGTTGGCGTACCAATTGGACCCGGGGGTGTCCAAATTACGAAAATACCCCCGACACCATTTCAACCCGAAATATAATTAGAATACCGAAAATACCACAGTTGGCGTACCGATTGGACCCGGGGGTGTCCAAATTACGAAAATACCCCCGACGCCATTTCAACCCGAAATAAAATTGGAATACCTTGGGGAGCGTGCCAAAAGGTTCTCGGGGTATGTGAAGTACTAAAATATCCCCGGGTAATATCAGAGCCATCAGCAAATAAGGATAGGCGTCGTAAATACCCACGAAATAAGAACCCACTGGAAAATCAAGAGAATCGAAGAAAATCGCTGGGGTGTTGGGAAAAATAACGTCTTGCTCGCAGTAAAGAAATAAAACCAAATTAAAACTCGTACAAAGCCGAAAAAGTAAAAGGAACCTGTAGAATCCTTGCGTCTGATGGAGAAGAGTAGTCGCCGGAGACAATGGTTGAAATCGCAAGACAACAGAAAGGTGCAAATGAGGTTGGAAGCGCAAATCGGAATTGCGACGGTGATGAGGGTTTTGTATGTGAGCAACGCTCAGGATTGTGCCACGTGGATGACCAGGATTGCGACTTTCTAGCTTCCGCACGGTTTTCAAGATGAGCAGATCTGGCAAGATGAATACGGAAAAGAGTTTGAAGATATTGGCTCCGATCGGTATATTTATTGGTAATTTGTGGCTAAACGAAGGTCACGATAATTTCAACTCCTACCGATGTTCGACTTTGACGATCGGTTGGAGCTGAGGGGCTAATGTTAATACGTGACTTACAATGACACGGTTGGGGTCAGGCAATATGACCGATCGGACGACAACATCGTCTAGTCGATCGGACGAGAGAACTGATGGCCCATCGATCGGTACGTTTCGTGGTCGGTAATGAATTGTTGGAAGAGGAGTGGCGATCGGCGTCTTCACGAGAAATGTCAATGAAAACTGCGCCATTACTCTAGGCGGCGGTATGCGGCCTTAGCGTGTACAAAAGTCGCATAAATTGGCTCGAGGTAGCTGTGATGAGATCGTAATAGATTACGATAAGATTTTGTGTGATTAAAATATTTAAAATGTTAGTCTATAAAAGGGGAGGCCTGAAAGTGTGTTGTGGAGAGGGGTTCTGGATCAAAAGTTGATGAGACCAGCAAAATGGACAATCGGAGACTTGATTGGTTATACTTGGAGCGATATAATTGGAAGGTTAATTGATAATGGATTGAAGTGGGCCATGAAGATGTTTTAATTTTATTAAGTTTAGTTCAATTAAGGCCCAATTTATATAAGGTCTAAAGTTGGGCCGTCAATAAGACCCATTAGGTCAAATTAGTTTCTTTTATTAGGTTTTGTTATAAATAAGCCTCTAAGACTCAAATTAGGGGACTTTTGATTGATTATGTTTGAGGGTTCCCCTTAGGTTCTTTGATGAACTATTCCGAACTTTTCAAGATTTATCTTGTGGCGTTCACCTGGTTTATCACTCACAATTCCTTCTATGTTCTGTGAGTGTGGCACATTTATCCTTCTTTTTATTTGAGTACAATTTTATGTTTCTTACTTTTATTCCATATATTTTTTGGGTTACGGGATATCTAACTTTGGGGGTCACATCAAGGTATGGGTTACGGGTTGATTAATGTTGGGGGTCACATCAAAAGTTCATATTGAATTCTGCCTGGGTTTGGTGCCCCGTGGGTTTTCCTCCCGGTTCTCGGGTTTCCCACGTATAAATTCTTCTTTTCTTTTCCTTACGGCAACCGTATACCAGCGGTATCCTCACCTAAGTACAAAACATCATAGAGTAGATTTTTACTCTTAACACATGTCTCATTCGAAAGTTCCAAATTAGCCACCTCGGTTGTCCGTTTCTCCACAGGACTGATAGAAGGCTGGTAGTGGATCATTGTTGTTATCTTTGACTCATCCGAGAGTTCTAAAATTATCGCCGCCTTTGCAAGACCGTCTGCACGCGTGTTTTCCTCCCTTGGGATATATGTAACCGTGAATATCTTAAGATTCTTTGCCGCCTCTTTGAACTTTTCTAAATACCTCCACAAATGGTTCCCATTGGTGGCGTAAGTATCTTCAAATTGGTTCACCACTAACTGCAAATAAGAATGAGCATGCAAACGAACGATTCCAATTTCCACTGCCAAGTTAATACCAAATATCAAGGCTTCATATTCGGCGACGTTTTTAGTTGCGGGGAAGCGCAACTTTACAGCATATTCATGTTCTTCACCAGATTTCCATTATTTAAAATAAACACGAATACCGGCTCGCCCGGCAGACACCGATCCATCTACAAAGGCGTCCCAGTACTCCTGAATACCCAACTCTTCCGACCGAGTCATCTCTACTATAAAATCCACTAACACCTGGGTCTTTAACGCTCGCCTGGAGATTTACTCTATCTGATACTGGCCCAATTCGATATTCCACTTTGCTAGCCTGCCAGAGGCATCAATCTTTGATAACACACTTCGGATAGGCTGATCTGTCAAGACTGCAATATGATATCCTTGAAAATAGTGCCTCAATTTCCGCGAGGCGGCTATCAGAGTTAATACGAACTTCTCTAGATCGGGACTCCGCTCCCTGCAATTTCCTGCTCACATAATATATCGGTCTATGGTCTTTATCGCTAAGTCTGACTAACGCGGCGCTCACTGCCTCTTTTGTCACCGCCAAATATTAACCCAACGGTTCCCCCGGTGAAGTAGGTGACATAAACGGTGGTTTACTCAGATAATCTTTCAAACTTTCAAAAGCCCTGCTACATTCGTCATCCCAATACAAAAGGTTCGTCTTACGCAAAACCTTAAAAAATGGCANAAACCCATTCACTTGAGCCCATAAGCCTAGTTCACTTCACTTAGCCCAAAATAATTAAATATTCCAAATTATAATATAATAAATACCATGCTGATCCCGAAGCTTCGCGAACCAATCCGGACAAGATGTTAGTCGGGAATACGATCAGAAAATTCCCGAGAACCTCGTATATCAGTTCTTTGCCTTTAGATAGCGAATACGCAGCCACATAACATCATTGCACCTGACCGATGCACTCCCGGGTGGCAAATGACGAAAATACCCCTGGCCCCGTCCGGGGCCGAAATGACCCGAAACATCTCAAAATGCTTAAAGAGACTTTATACGGGGCCTAGCGAGCCAGAATTACGAGAATACCACTTGAGAATGCCATCCGATAAAAATATGAAAATACCGAAAATACCAATAACCACGTCGGACGAGCTCCCGGGTAAGGACGGATACAAGAGAATATACCCGGGTAATATCACTGCCGAAAATGATAAGAATAGCGGCCTCCTCCTTAGGTCAAGAGTCCAAGCCCTCCTCCTTAACACTTTAACCATGTTTATATAGGTGATTTGTCCAGCCCAATTATACTTCACTAGGCCCACCAATAATGGAGTCCAATAAATAATGACCCATTATTATCTGAATTAGGCACATGGGTCCAGTAAATAAGTAACCCGATCCAAATACCACGATAAGCTATGAGCAATTGGTCGCGGCAAGTGCAATTGGTCGCGACTAGGGTAATTGGTCGCGACTCTGAGCAAGTTTGGTCGCGGCTAGGGCGATTGGTCGCGGCTAGGGTGATTGGTCGCGACTCTGAGCAAGTTTGGTCGCGGCTAGGGCGATTGGTCGCGGCTAGGGTGATTGGTCGCGACTCTGAGCATGTTTGGTCGCGGCTAGGGCGATTAGTCGCGGCTGGGGAATTACGTTCTGCCTCGGGAAGCGTGATAAAAGTCTGAACCCCCTACAAGTGCACCGAACCTTGTATTTATAGAGAAATCCAACCCAACTCCACTTACTTGAGCCCATAAGCCTATTTACTCCACCAAGCCCAAAATAATTAAATATTATCCAATTATAATATAACAAACGCCATGTTGATTCCGATGCTTCGGGAACCAATCCCGGACAAGATATTTGTCGGAAATACGATTAGAAAATTCTCGAAGACCTCGTATGTAAGTTATTTGCCTCCAAATAGTGAATACGAAGCCGCATAACATCATTGCACCCGACCGGTGCGCTCCCGGGTGGCAAATTACGAAAATACCCCTGGCCCCGTCCGGGGCCGAAATGACCCGAAACCTCTCAAAATGCTTACAGAGACTTTATACGTGGCCCGGCCAGGCAGAATTTCGAGAATACCCTAAAAAACGCCTCGCGATAGACATATAAAAATACCAAAAACTCCACATAGCCACGTCAGACGAGCCCCGAGGTTAACATAATTACATAAAGAACATCGGGCAATATCAATAGTCCCCTGGTTATTGATAGTTCTAACAACATCTATTAATGTTTTAACAACATAAATTCAAGTTTGATTGAAATTAAAATCATCACACATAGAACATGTGAAACTATGTGAGAAATGAGCCAAATGATATTCATACAAATCACATTGTAAATTTGGTAAAACCAAGTGTATTCAAACTAAATAAAGCCTAACACCACGAATACTAGTTGTATATACAAAAAAAGTAAGTTCGAAAACGGAATGATCGTGCAAGTAATAACAACACGACTTCATGTCATAGTATTTAAACTATAGTTGAATCACATATTTCATGGTATAAGCATGTTATTGTTGGTTCTAACAACATGTATTAAGGTTTTAACAACATCAATTCATGTTTTATTGAAATGAAAATCATCACACATAGAACATGTGAAACTATGTGAGAAATGAGCCAAATGATATTCATACAANGCACCCGGGGCCATCACACTTCCTCGGCCCGTGCACAAGAAATGCCCCTTCCCATTCTCTACTCCTCACTCGAATCATGACTGGAAGAAGCATTTCTTTTTTGTCACTGGTGTGGGTTCCACCAGATTATCCGTGCTTAGTCTTTCCTGGCGGTTCCCAATCGAAGGGGAGCCTTTCCTTCCTGAGTCTTACTATCCTATCCCGCGATCCATGACTCCTAAGGCTTTGGAGAGGGTACTTGCCGCGTGCGCTACATCGGATGGTACTGACTGGACCCCGAAGACGCTATTCTATGCCCCGATCTTGGTCGCCTCCAACATTCTTCCGGCCCCTACCCATTTTAGTAGGGGACTATTAGGTATCTAGACCATACGTTAACACATAAACCATCTCAACACCTCTCCCTCGATAAGCACACCTTCCTAAAACCAGTGTATATATGTTCTTCAACCTTTTTAACTGTACTTCTCTCGCGACTTGCTTGTTTTGCAGATAAAATAATGGCTCCCCCGGAGATCGTTCGAAGCTAGGTGATAAGTTGAGATCCCTCCGTACTCTCGTTACGAAGAAAGATGAGCTGATTTTCGAGATGGCGCCCGGATCTCGGAACCGCACTGCCGCTGACGAGTTGGCGCGGAGCTTGCAAGAAAGTGTGCCGCAGGCAGAAGAGGTCCGACCGGCTACTCCAACACCTCTTGCTCCAGTAACTGAGAATCCCGAGCCCGCAGGACATGAGCCGGCTACAGAGGCCCCCGAGAGCCCTGAAGATTTAATTCCTGTGTCTCGGCAGTTAGAGCTTACTGCTAGGGAGTTTTCCCCTGATGAAGGGATGTACGACTTCGCCGAGACACTAGTGGACATTGAAGGAGATGACGAGGAGGGCGAAATAAGCGGGGGTCAACCGACAGACCCGCTGGTGGAGGATATTGTCCGGGAGACCCGTCCGAAGGAAAGAACAACTCAAGGAGCTTCTTCGGACAGAGGGAAAAGACCGGTGGAGGGCCCCACCGTTTTGGAGATCGCGGAACCCGATAGAAAGAGTGGGTTAACCGCCGAGTTCCTCGACGCCTTCCGAATAAGAGATCTACCGAAACACATAGTGAAGCAATGGCTCGAGGTGGGGCGTCAGGCTGGCCTGGTGCTAATAAAAGATGGAGTCACCTCTCGGATCCCGAGGGGTGATAGTGTTTCCAATAGACCAGCATTGACGTATTTTGAAAGAAATCCGTCACTACCACCGCGTGGACGAGATGATCACACGGTATTCACCGACTTCGGTCGGTTGATGAGCCAGTTTGCGACAGCACGGCGCATGATGGGGGAGGTTTGTTATCAGATCGGCCATCGTTACTTACTCTTTGTTTCATCCGTATCTTATATGCTTTTCGTCGTTTTTTGCTTTTCTTTCAGATGGAGCGGACGGTTGTGGAGATGAGCACCGCAGCCGCAATAGGGGAGTACTGTATGCTCAGGCACTCGGAGCTTGACAGTCCGGACCTAATTGGAGAGCAGACGAAGAAAGCCGCTGAAAAGTTGATACAGAACCAGCGGGAAAAGCATGCCCAAGAAATGGCGGCGCTCCGGGGAGAACATAACAAGGCGATCGATGCCCTAATTCGGGTTCATCGCAGTGAATTGACGGAGTGTGTGGCGTTTCACATCGGGAAAAGGCATGCTCTTGAGCAATCGATCGACACCCTCAAAACGAACGAAAAATATGCTCAAGACAAACTGAAGGAGGTTAGGGCTGAGACCGAAGACAAGTTGAAAAAGGCCAAAGATGCCAATGCTGCTGATAAGAAGGCTCTCGGGAAGGCCTTGGAGGAGAACAATGAATTAAAATCAAAGAATGAGTCCCTCCAATCCACCGTGGACAGTCTTCGGGCTCGAGCCGCTAGGTTGCCGTCCCAGATCAACGATTGTTTCCGGAAACTGATCTGGGAGTATACAGTGCATTCTCCGACTTTCAGAAACCTGGCGGCCCTAGCTAATGCGACCTCGTCTGCTCTTTATTTTTTTAGAGGGAGTGTCCAGACACAAAGAATCTTGGGCATATCCCTAACTCCTGAAGAGAGGGGAAGAATTGATCCCAGTCTATCCGGTAAGTTCGAGCCTGTGGATGCAGAAGATAAACTAGACTGCTCGGGGGATCCGTTCGGGGCGCTCCAATTCAACTTGGAGGAAGACTTGCACCAGCAGCTATATTCAGAGGAGGTCAAAATACCCGAGGAGGGCCCATCGGTGGACGCATTTCGAAGGTTGACCGCATTATTCCCGGAACCGGTGGGTCCCCTCGTGGGAGACCTTCTTAAAGACGAGGAGGTGATGGGTCAACGTGACTCCCCATTATACGTTCCTGCTAGTGTGACAGGAGCTCGGGAGCGCCATGAGGTCGAGATGGCGAGCTTTATTCCCGAGAAGTTGCCCGTTGCGGGGACTAAAGAAAAAGAGACTCATCCTCCCTCCTCGACAATTAAGCTGGTAAGCAAGCGCCCTAGCGAAACCGGTGAAGGTTCGGGCTCCAAGAAGAAGAAATAAACTTCCATATCTGTTTTCTTCAGTTTTGTACTCTCGGCATTTTGTATTCCCCTTTAATATATGAAATTGGTCTTCGTTTTCCTTTTAATTTCTCCACTGTACTTCCAATAAAGAAACGCACTCCAAGTAGCACAACTTCTCCTCCTTTAAACCCAAGAAATATAATTCCGAATAATCCGAATCAAGGAATGAACTTTCGAGATAATAAGAATATATACGAATCTCCGGTATGGATGCGCAATAATAACGCATATAATAATAATAAGGATGCGTAAAAGTCCCCAGTGTAGCGGAGCTTGTATAAGTCTGCGATAACTCTAAGGCGAACGCCTCTTTAAAATGAGTAGATACTCAAAATAAGTCCACCGTTCTGCATTCACCAATATATCTTTGTCACCGGTATATACTTACACCCGGGGTCATCACACTCCCATAAGACGGCGCCATCGTACATTCGACCCGTTCATAAAACGGTGTCATTCGGCCGTCCATAAGACGGTGCCATCGCACTTTCGACCCGTTCATAAAACGGTGTCATTCGACCCGTCCATAAGACGGTGCCATGCGGAGAAAGACCAGCCTCCGGCGAGGGCGCGACCCTCGTCGGCGTGTCATGGAGGAGTCAGGTATATACTTGCACCCTGATTTGCCACGGAAATATACATCACAACAAACAGGCCTCTTAACATATTCCAACAGTCATTATGTACAGACGGTTATGCCGCGGACAGGAAGACTCATCACGTTCAAAATATTTTGACACAGTATTTAATTTGACGAGTTTGAAAAAGATCGACTATAAGACATGTGGTACATTGCGTTTCTAATCTAACTTATTTAATTTATTCCATCCTCCTTCGTACTAAAACGCAATGGACCTACTCCTTCCTTACCAGTCCCCTAGTCGATTGAATTCATGTCGTCAAAAAAGATACTTAAAAATTAGAATATGACCACAAAAAAGAGGGGAAATTTTGATTTTCAAAAAGATCGATGAGTCACGTCTATACATAATACTTGCGCAAATTGGAAATATGCCAAGTCCGTGGCAGCTCCTCCACGCTCATTTTTGCGATTTTGTACGTACCTTCCTTCACTACGGCCGTTACTCTGTACGGTCCTTCCCACTTTCGATCCAACTTGCCAACATGCTTTGAGACTTCCACTTTCTTAAGAATCAAGTCTCCAACTTTTAACAACATAGGTCGAACGCCTTTGTCGTGCATCTTAGCCATCCGCCTTTTACATACCTCCATTCGTATTGCGGCTCTATCACGGATATCATCAATACAGTGAAGGTCCAACTTTCTCATATCCTCGTTCAACACCTCGTCATAAGCGATAACTCTTTCTGATAAGATAGTCACTTCTACCGGAGACACGGCCTCAGAGCCATATACTAAAGAGAAAGGGCAGAATCCGGTAGTGGACCTCGGTGATGTCCGATATGCCCACATCACATTATGCAATTCATCAACCCAAGAGCCTTCGGATTCATCTATCCGTGTTTTCAGCTGTTGCAGGATAATACGATTGATAACCTCTATAAGCCCGTTTGTCTCTGGGTTGACCACGGAGGTAAACCGCTGTTCAATTCCATAACTCTCACACCATTCATTAACCCTCTTTCCGGCAAATTGCGTTCCGTTATCTGATATCAAATTGCGTTCCCGAACGCGTGATACAGCTTCAACCTCTATCAACTTAGAGAAATGTTCCACGGCCACGATGCAAAACTTCTTTTGGCTAGGAGCCTTCAGAAACGGTCCTAAAATATCGATGCCCCACATATCGAAAGGACATGTTGTTGGTAGAGGCTTCATACTAGTTCTTGGTACATGATGCACATTCGAGTGGAACTGACATGGAGAAAGAGCCCGAAAAAATTCACACAATCTTTCACCAGTGTTGGCCAAAAATAACCGGCCCTCTTATCCTTGTTCGCCAAGGATCGACCTGCTGAATGATCACCACAGTCCCCAGCGTGAACTTCCTCTATAACGGCCTTTGCCTGTACTGGGGACAAACATCGAAGGTATGGGCCTCCGAAATTCTTCTTATACAGCTTATCATCCACATAGACAAAATTTGTTGCTCTTTGCATAGTTCTTCGGGCCTCGCCTTCGTCGGTAGGCAATTCTCTCTTGATAAGATATTTCACAATAACATCCTTCCATGATGGCTCGTAGGTTATGGCATCCAATAAAAACCATGTCTCATTCGAAAGTTCCAAATTAGCCACCTCGGCCGTCTGTTTCTCCAATGGACTGACAGAGGGCTGGTAGTGGATCATTGTTGTTATCCTCGACTCATCCGAGAGTTCTAAAATCGTTGCCGCCTTTGCAAGACCGTCTGCACGCGTGTTTTCCTCCCTTGAGATATACGTGAGCGTAAATATCTTAAGATTCTTAGCCGCCTCTTTGAGCTTTTCTAAATACCTGAACAAATAGTTTCCCTTGCTGGAGTAAGTATCTGCAAATTGGTTCACCACTAACTGCGAATCAGAATGAGCATGCAAACGAACGATTCCAATTTACACTGCCAAGTTAATACCAAATATCAAGGCTTCATACTCGGCGACGTTGTTAGTTGCAGGGAAGCGCAACTTTACAGCATACTCGTGTTCTTCACCAGATTTCCTTTCTTTAAAATAAATACGAATGCCGGCTCGCCCGGCAGACACCGATCCATCGACAAAGACGTCCCAATACTCCTGAATACCCAATTCCTTCGACCGAGTCATCTCTACTATGAAATCCACTAACACCTGGGCCTTTAACGCTCGCCTGGAGATATACTCTATCTGATACTGCCCAATTCAATATTCCACTTTGCTAGCCTACCAGAAGCATCGATCTTTGATAACACGCTTCGGATAGGCTGATTTGCCAAGATTGTAATATGATGTCCTTGAAAATAGTGCCTCAATTTAATTGAGGCGACAATCAGGGTGATATTACCCGGGTATATTCTCTTGTGTCCGTCCTTACCCGGGAGCTCGTCCGACGTGGTTATTGGTATTTTCGGTATTTTCATATTTTTATCGGATGGCATTCTCAAGTGGTATTCTCGTAATTCTGGCTCGCTGGACCCCGTAGAAAGTTTCTGTGAGCATTTTGAGATGTTTCGGGTCATTTCGGCCCCGGACGGGGCCAGGGGTATTTTCGTAATTTGCCACCCGGGAGCGCAACGGTCGGGTGCAATGATGTTATGTGGCTGCGTATTCGCTATCTGAAGGCAAAGAACTGACATACGAGGTTCTCGGGAATTTTCTGATCGTACTTCCGACTAATGTCTTGTCCGGATTGGTTCCCAAGGCTTCGAGATCAACATGGCATTTATTATATCATAATTGGGAATATTTAATCATTTTGGGCTAAGTGAGGTGGACTAGGCTTATGGGCCCAAGAGGGTGANTAGGTTCTTTGATGGACTATTCCGAACTTATCAAGATTTATCTTGTGTCGTTCACCTGGTTTATCACTCTCAATTCCTTCTATGTTCTGTGAGTGTGGCACCTTTATCCTTCTTTTTATTTGAGTACAATTTTATGTTTCTTACTTTAATTCCATATATTTTGTGGGTTACGGGTTATCTAACTTTGGGGTCACATCAAGGTGTGGGTTACGGGTTGATTAATTTCGGGGGTCACATCAGTAGTGGATCATTGTTGTTATCTTCGACTCATCCGAGAGTTATAAAATCGTCGCCGCCTTTGCAAGACCGTCTGCACGCGTGTTTTGCTCCCTCGGGATATATGTAAGCGTAAACATCTTAAGATTCTTAGCCGCCTCTTTGAGCTTTTCTAAATACCTGCACAAATGGTTCCCCTTGGTGGAGTAAGTATATGCAAATTGGTTAACCACTAACTGCGAATCAGAATGAGCATGCAAACGAACAATTCCAATTTCCACTGCCAAGTTAATACCAAATATCAAGGCTTCATACTCGGCGACGTTGTTAGTTGCAGGGAAGCGCAAATTTACCGCATACTCATGTTCTTCACCAGATTTCCTTTCTTTAAAATAAACACCAATACCGGCTCGCCCGGCAGATACCGATCCATCGACAAAGGCATCCCAATACTCCTGAGTACCCAATTCCTCCGACCGAGTCATCTCTACTATGAAATCCACTAATACTTGGGCCTTTAATGCTCGCCTGGAGATATACTCTATCTGATACTGGCCCAATTCGATATTCTACTTCGCTAGCCTACTAGAGGCATCAATCTTTGATAACACGCTTCGGATAGGCTGATCTGTCAAGACTGCAATATGATGTCCTTGAAAATAGTGACTCAATTTCTTTGAGGCGACAATCAGGGCTAATACGAACTTCTCTAAATCAGTATATCGGGACTCCGCTCCCTGCAATTTCTTGCTCACATAATATATCGGTCTATGCTCTTTGTCGCTAAGTCTGACCAACACGGCGCTCACTGCCTCTTTTGTCACTGACAAATATTTACCCAACGGTTCTCCCGGAGATGGAGGAGACATAAACGGTGGTTTACTCAGATAATCTTTCAAACTCTCAAAAGCCCTGCTACATTCGTCGTCCCAATACAAAAGATTCGTCTTACGCAAAACCTTAAAAAACGGCAAACTTCTCTCTGCAGATCGCGAAATGAAGCGATTTAATGAGGCTAACCTCCCAGTTAGCCTTTGAACTTCCCTAACAGTCGTCGGAGGGGTCATTTCTTGGAAAGCTGTTATCTTATCCGGATTCATCTCAATTCCTCTTTCAGATACCATAAAGCCGAGGAATTTGCCTCCTTTCACACAAAAAGCACACTTGAGGGGATTCAATTTCATTCTATACTTTCTCAGCACCCCAAAACAATCATTCAAATACAGGATGTGATTATCTCCATGTTTACTCTTTATTAATATATCGTCGATATAAACCTCCAAAGACTTTCCGATCATATCTTTGAACATCGAATTCATTAAACGTTGATAGGTGGCCCCAGCATTTTTCAACCCAAATGGCATAACTCTATAACAAAAAATGCCTTTTTTGTCATAAATGAAGTAAACAACTTGTCCTCACAATGCATGAAAATTTGGTTATATCCCTTAAAGGCATCTAACATACTAAGCAATTCAAAGCCACATGCCGCATCCAACATCATGTCAATGGCCGGCAGCGGATACGGATCCTTCGGGCATGCTTTATTTAAATCAGTAAAATCGATGCAAACTCTCCAGCCACCACTCGTCTTTGGGACCACCACTGGATTCGCGACCCAATCCGTGTATCTAACAGGCTCTATGAATCCTGCCTGCAGCAAACTTTCCACCTCCTCATCAATCGCCCTCTCTTTCTCAGGGGAAAACTTCCTCTTCTTCTGATGAACTGGTCGTACATATGCGTTAACATTGAGTCTATGAGAACAGAATTGGGGATCAACCCCCACATAATCCTGATAAGACCAAGCAAAAACATCTACATTATTTTGCAAAAAACAAATTACCTCCTTCTCAAACTCTGGTGACAACTCGGAACCGATTGTCACTGTCTTTTCAAGATTGCCGGGAAATAAAGGCACTGTCTTGATTCCCAAAGGCTCCATCTTCATGTCGTTCTCTTTAAACTTCCTAAGAGAGGGTCCGTCATTTGTGTCAATAATTTCATCAGACGAGAATTCCACCATACAAACAGGTGACTTTGCTTTCGATCCATCCATACCACTCCTACACATCACATTATAACATGATCGCGCCAGCTCTTGATCTCCCTTCATCTTCCCAACCCCTAATTGTGTTGGGAACTTCATCATCAAATGTGGTTGAGACACCACAGCTCCAAATAAGTTTAAACAACTTCTCCCCAGGATCGCATTATATGGGAGTATAGGGAGATCCACCACCACAAACTCCACCATCAAAGTTCTTGATATTTCGGGATCGCCCAAAGTCACAGGCAGAAAAATAGATCCCTCAGCCGCAACAACGCTATTATTAAAACCAACTAACTTTGTGTGCACAGGCTGGAGTTGGGTGGTTCCTTTCAATGCCATCTGCTCAAAGGCCGCAAGAGTCAATATGTTTGTAGCGGCCCCGGTGTCGACTGACACTCGAGAAACCGGATGATTCGCAATAATAGGAGAGACAACTAACGCATCGTCTTGTGGGGAGAAAACCCCAGATAAATCCTCCAGTCCGAAAGAGATTGTCATCTTGTCCAAATCCGTCAACTGGACCGTGTTAACTTCCATGAATCGCCGCTGTTTGTGTAGTGCCTGAAAATAACGTTCACGGGCGCGATTCGAATCGCCGACACTTTTTTCCCCCCGCGATAGTCATAATGTTGGGGCCTAGGTTACCCCATCTTGGTTGAGTATTTTCAACATTCAAAATAGGTTGACCCTCGTTGGGGTGAACCGGCAGAGGAGGTAATGCTTGCTGATTCGCGGGGGTTGGTGGGTAAGCCTCGTATCCGTACCCCTGCTGATTTCTTTGCGGCTGATGCCTGCCGCGACCACGATAGTTTTTTTCTCTTCTTCCACCTCTCTGATTCTGTCTACCACCGTTTAAAAATCCTCTCTGGCCACCTCCTTGACGCTGGCCACGCTGTCCTCCATATCCACGTCCTCTTACATTTGGCCGCGGCGCATCGGCCCTTGGGGGTTTATGTGCCGCCCCCTCCGAGACACTTACATCAATCTTTCCTAGCTTAGACTCGGGTAGAGCCTCAACAGTACTGATCAGTTCATCAAGCTGACCCAATTCTAACAACCTTTCTACCTCAGACATTAACTCCCGACAATCATTGGTTGCGTGCCCAAAGCTCCGGTGGAAACGACAAAATATTTGGGACTCGTAAGTCCCCGGTGTTGGTTCATGCAAAGGAGGAGGATAACGAAGTGAATCTGCCTTCTTTTGCTCGATAATCGCAAAAATCTGCTCATAATTGTATGTTGGAAACACTCTCAACTTCGGTTTTGCGTGCGGGACAATCTTGTCCTGCCCGCGACTTGCAACAATATTGTGGGAACCATATGCCCGTATTTCGATTACTCCATGATCTCGCAAACCTTCATCTTCTCGGATGTATTGTGTGCATCTCAAAGCCAAATCATCCATACTTTCCGGGGGATCTCTGTTCAAAGAAATACATAACGGATGCCCAGCTAGAATAAGCTGTAGCACCCCAACCTTCTCGCTAACAGTGATCCGAGGTATCTTCCTACACTCGGCCTCGAAACAGGTAATAAAACCCAACAATCTTTCCGAAGAGTCGTACCGCAGCGCGGTCAAAGAAGTAATAGATTTTATCGGGGTATTTGATATTGTCCGTGGTTACTTAGGTAATTATGATACCCCTAGGCTCGTCTGACGTGATTAAAAGGTCCACGTACGAAGATTCTGATGGTGTTTGGAGCAGTTTTGGATGATTTCGGTCTGAAATGATGCCAAAGGTATTTTCGTAATTTGGACAACCCCGACTTCGATCGGTACGATCACTATGGTATTTTCGGTATTTTGAGGTGATTTGTGGTTGAAATGGCGACGGATGTATTTTCGTAATTTGGACGCACCGGGTCCGATGCGTACACCCACTACGGTATTTTCTGTAATGTGAGGTATTCTTACTTGTTTTGGGCATCCGGAGGCCGCATAGAAAGTTTCCGGAGGAGTCACTAGTATTATTGCATAATTCCGAGTTGGAGTGTCGCTAGGGGTATTTTCGTAATTTGGTGTCCAGAAGATGTTATGGCAAATATTACGTGATAATTTGGATATCTGATGAGTATTGTTGAGATAGATCTCTGCTGAGTGTATTTTGGCTTATTTCCGCAAGTTACGAGCCGATCGAGAGGCATTGCGAGTAATCGGGGACATTACGATAGATTTCCGGTTGAAACCGGGTGTTTTTGTGCAAATTGGGCCAAATCGGGCAAGACTAGATAAGATTGGGCTTTTAACCAATAGGTGAGTTGCTGGTTTGAATTCTCTATAAATACAAGTCCATTATCACTTGAAAAGGGTTCGGAATGGGAGATGAATTGAGAAAAAAACTCGAAGTTGGAATTCCTGAAATCAGCCAAGTCCTAAAATCCGCGATGAACAGTAACTCCGGTGGTGAATAGTAATCCGCGATAAAACAACACCTCCGGTGGTGAATAGTGAAATCCGCGATGAATAGTATCCGCGACAAAACAGTCACTCCGGCAGTGAATAGTGAATGTCACGATGAATAGTAAATTCGCGATAAAACAGTACTCCGGCTTGAATAGTAAATCCGCGACAAAACAGTAACTCCGGCAGTGAATTTTGAAATTTGCGACAATACAGTGATTCCGGCGATGAATAGTAAATCGCGACAAAAAACTGTAACTCCAACGTGAATAGCAAATCCGGTATGAATAGTGAAATCCACGATAAAACATTAACTCCGGCGATGAATAGTGAATCCGCGAAAAAACAGTAACTCCGGCGGTGAATAGTAAATCCGCGATAAAATAGTAACTCCTTGATGAATAGTGATATCCACGATGAATAGTAAATCCACGACAAAACAGTAACTCCGGCGGTGAATAGTGAATCTGCGATAAAACAGTAACTCCGTCGTGAATAGTGAAATCTGCGATGAATAGTACTCCGTGATGAATAGTAAATCCGCGATAAACAGTATTCCGGCAGTGAATAGTGAAATCTGCGATGAATAGTCTCAGGCAATAAATAGCAATTCCGTCGATGAACAGTGCCTCCAGTATGAACAGTAAAATCTACAATGAATAATGATTCAACGATTTCATACCGATCGTTATTATCGAGCTCATTTCTTCCCCAGATCGAGTCTATATCATTTATTTGATTGAATAGACCATATTTTGTAATGTTGTACTTTATTATAGTGAAACACCCAGGTAGAGCTTCGCTCTCCCGATGACGTAAGCTCACATATTGTGGGCCCAACCTCGTAATTCTTTTTGTCTTAACAACATCAAAAACAAAAAGTAAATTGACTGATCAAAAATACCAAAAATATTATAAGACTAGAGACTTAGTCCCATTGAGAGCTGTTGTGCTGAGCTTGGATTTTGTTATTTATTATGATATTCTGGGATTTTTGATACGAGAACGATATAGATGAAGATGTTGTGACGGAGTATACCCTCATTCGATAGAAATCGATAGATATTTTACTTGCGACTCAATCAGTGCCACCGGAAGTGTTCGCGGTAGTGTTAACGCATTGCTTCAGTGTGTGCCATGATATATATCCAGAGTGGGATTTCATTAGCAGTGATTTCAACTATTGCGGAATAGAGTTGGATAATGTGTGAGGTAGAGTTTTCTATGAAAGAATGAGATTAAAGCGGGCATGTGAAGAGTTGTTCCTTGGTTGATATCTTGAGTAAATAAAGATTTATGTGTGAAACAAGATTTTTCCGAGGTAAATGTGATGAAAGTCAAATGAGTATTAGATAAACGATTTGTTATCGTTTTGAAAATTTGAGGCGCGAACGATATCTTAAATAGATATTGTCTAAGAATATTAAGATGAGAATGACGTGAACTCAACCCAAACACCTGAGCCACATCTGTTATATAAGAATAAAGTAGACTTTCAGCTTTTATCATATAGGGAATTGATCGAATCGAAGTTTCGGCAGCTTCTTTGAATGAGATTATCTTACGGTTATTCAACCTTTTGGCGAGGTTTTCTATCATTTCATATTGGGATTCATGCATCAATTTTATTCGGCATTTGTGCATTTCAATGTATCGGTAGAGTCAACTACACGTTTAATCACTTTGCGGAATGATCCTAGGGAGACATTTTTGGGTGTTGTAACCCGCTTTGAGGAGCAATGCAGGAGCATCTCTCGAAGTATTTCAGCTTGTTTTGGCTGGCCACCCTCTACGCAGTTCTTAAACAAGGATCGTCGGAAGAAATGTAAGAGATTGCCCTCAGATGCACCTAGTATATTGCTGAAGATGAAGCAGTGTGTGATAATGAAGCCATGGAAAACTGAGATGCATATTTTTTCGGCACTCAATTACAAGCATATTCTCACCATGATAACAATTGAAAGGAGGATTCCTTATATATCTTCCTCCATTATAAGTACTGACACTGTTGACTTACGAATCCCAAGTATTTTGTCATATTCCATTATGGTTTCAAACAAGTTACTGATGCCCGGATAAGTTAATGATTGTCCGATGTTAAGAGGTTATTGAAGCTTTTTATTGTCATCTCTCACATGTTCAAACAAGTATGTACACATTTTATTCGAAATCATAGAACGTGTGAGAGATCGAAATTAATAATGTGGGAGGAAGTTTTTGGCAACTCGGCGAATTAATTATTAGTACATAGATCATACATGTTCTACAATAGAGAAGTGAATATCTTAATATTCGGATTGAGGAGTTGAAGAGTATGCCTTTTAGAAGTATACCACATCGAGAAATTATTACGACAAAGACAAAACTAGTATGGAAGATAAGACGTTCACGAATAAATATATTTATCGTGACAGAAAGAGAAGCTTCAAGTATAGATAGTGAAGATGTGCTTAAAATTCCATGTTATTAATCAACGAATAACCATGAAATGCGTGAGGTTACGATAGAATCATAAAATGAATCTCCCGAGTGGAGGTGTGTTATTGAAGGGCGGTCTCGTCTTCTCATTATANTGGCCTTCCTCAGTTTCTCCTCAGTTTGCTCTCGGATCTCCTTCAATTTGTCCTGTGCGTACTTCTCGTTGACCTTGAGGGTTTCTATGGATTGCTCAAGGGCGTGCCTTTGCCCGATGTGGAAGGCGGAGTTCTCCGTTAGCTCGCTGCGGTGAGCTCGAAGCAAAGAGTCAATTGCTTTGCTATGCTCTTCTCGGAGTGCTGCCATCTCCTGGGCATGCTTATCTCGCTGATTCTGCATCAGCTTCTCCGCCGCCTTTTTGGTTTGCTCCCCGATAATGTCTGGCGAGTCGAGCTCCGAATGTCTAAGCATACAGTATTCCCCTACTGCAGCTGCGGTGCCCAACTCGATTATAGTGCGCTCCATCTGAAATGAAAACAAGAAGGGTTAGTACATACGGTGTAAAGGATAAAGTTATAAAGAAATCATCGTTAGTGTCGCGACGAACCTCCCCAATGGCACGACGCATCGTCGCGGTCTGAATCATTAACCGACCAATGTCGGTAAACACTGTGTGGTCATCCCGACCACGAGGCGGCAACTCTGGGTTCCGCTCCAAGTATGCCAGGGCCGGCCGACTCGACACATTGTCGCACCTCGGAATTCGGAAGGTGAGTCCGTCCTTTATCAACACAAAGCCGGCCCGGCGCCCCATATCGAGCCATTCCTTAACCGTCAGCCTCGGGATGTCATGTATACGGAAGGCATCGATAAAATCAGCGGTTAACCCACTCTTTCTGTTGGGTTCCGCGATCTCGAAGACGGTGGGCTCCTCCTCCGGTCTTTTCCCCTTGTCCAAGCGAGGCACCTGACTGGTCCCTCCCTCCGAACGAGCTTCTTGGCGTGTCTCCTCCACCACCGGATCCGTCGGTTGGTCCTCACTTATCTCGCCCTCCTCGTCGTCCCCGATAATATCCACTAACGTTTCGGCAAAGTCATACATGCCGTCATCGGGGGTGGGCTCCTCAACCGCGTATCCTAATCGCCGAGACAACGGGATTAGGTCTTCGGGGCTCTCAGTAATTGCTGCAGCCGGATCCTCATTTACCGGCCCGGGATTGGCCACCGCTGCAGCAGGTTGTGGTGGTGGAGGAGTGTCGCATCTTATTCCCCCAGTCGGGGATGCCGATTCTTGTAAACTTGACGCCAGCTCGGCCGCGGCAGTTCGGTTCCGAGTCCCCGGTGGCACCTCGAAGATGAGCTCATCATCCTCCGCAAGAAGGTCACGGAGGAAATTCAGCCGGTCCCCCTTTTTGGTTGGATCCTTAGCTGGAGCCATTATGTTATCTGCAAAACACGTAAGTTAAGTGAGAAACGCGAAGTTGAAATTTGAAACAAGTTAAATCAAGTTCCTAAGTTTCGATCCTATCAATGAAGAGTTATCAAATTTAGCCCCTATATGAATATACGGTTCAGATACCTAGTAGTTCTCTACTAAAATGGGGGGGACCGGAAGGAGGCTGAAAGCAACCAAGATCGGAGCGTAAAGTAAGGTCTTCACGGTCCAGTCAGCGCCGTCAGACCTAGAGCAGTCAAGGAGCGCCTTCCTCAGAGGCCTCGGAAGGGCCGTCCGAGATTTAGGGCCGTAGGCTTCAGGAAAAAATGGTTCCCCTTCAACGGGGAACCGCCAAGGAAGGCTCAAAGGAGACAACCTCGTATCCCCCACCCCGCAGACGAAGAAGAAATGTCTCTTCCAGTCGTGGTTGGAGTGGGGTGCAGAAAAAGGAAACGGGCTCGTCTTGTGCCGCGGGCGGAAATATATACAACCCTGGGCACCAAAATTGACGGCAGCACCGATATAGAATATTTGGAAGAAAAGGTCTATGGTTGGAGGAATACAATTCACCTCCATAAATATTATGAAGGCGACGACAAGAGAAATTGAATTTGGAGTTAGTTGGAAAAGATGAATTTGTAGATGCGAGAGCAATTCTACAAGGAAAGGATGAAGAGGGAAGCGAAGGCCACATTCTAAGTGTTCGAGAGAGACAGTATGGGTGGCGATAGGAGGCGTCAAGAGGCGGTCGCTAGTTTCGGGTTGATATAGCACACAGTCGGAAGGGAAATAATATTGCTCAAGAATAGATCTCCACTTCCGAGAATGCATGCTATGAGGTTGGTTAAAGGACTTAAGAGCTTTAACCGCGGAATTTTGAGGGCCGAGGGTGTTTTCAAGATGAGCTACCCTCTCGAAAAAATGAGAATTTACAGTGGAAAGGCAAGGAGGAAACGGGGCTGAGATCGAATCGAAACTCCCCGGATTGGATGAGGAGTCCGAATGGTTTGAAGATGAGGTGGCAGAGCCCGAAGATTCGGTGCGATCGGAAGACATTGGTAAATTTAAATTCAAATTTATTTTTTGAAATTAATTTTACAAGTTTTAAGTCCGAGTCGCGACCAATTGAAGTTTCGTCGCGAATGGTACAGTACTCGCGATAGTAGTCACAGTGTTCCTGGTTTAAGTTATAAGTCTGATCTGCGAGTCGCGACTTACTGAGTTTGGTCGCGAGTGGTACAGTATTAGTTTTGGTCGCGAGAAGTCCAGCAAGCGATATGTCGCGAGTGGTACAGTATGTGTGGTTGATCGCGAGTGCACAGTTACACGGTTGGTCGCGAGAGCTGATTGGTCGCGAGAGTTCAGAAGTCCGCGCGAGAGAGTGAATTGTGAGGAGCGAACAGTGTATTTATAGGGGCAGAATCCCGAGCCGGAGAATCCCGAAATTTTCACCCGAGCTCAGAATCTGACGTGCTTGGTGTCAAAACGATCGTATCGACGAGAGAATTTCAACCGTGCTAAGGATTTCCTCGGCGGGGCCCCAGAACGATAATTGGCTTTCGGGACGAGCTGTTGATATATGGTTTACGACTCAGACTCTGAATCTGAAAACCAGGGGACTATTGATATTACCCGGGTATATTCTCTTGTATCCGTCCTTACCCGGGAGCTCGTCCGACGTGGTTATTGGTATTTTCGGTATTTTCATATTTTTATCGGATGGCATTCTCAAGTGGTATTCTCGCAATTCTGGCTCGCCGGGCCCCGCATAAAGCTTCTGTAAGCATTTTGAGATGTTTCGGGTCATTTCGGCCCCGGACGGGGCCAGGGGTATTTTCGTAATTTGCCACCCGGGAGCGCACCGGTCGGGTGCAACGATGTTATGCGGCTGCGTATTCGCTATCTGAAGGCAAAGAACTGATATACGAGGTCTTCGGGAATTTTCTAATCGTATTTCCGACTAATATCTTGTCCGGGATTGGTTCCCGAAGCTTCGGGATCAACATGGCGTTTGTTATATTATAATTGGATAATATTTAATTATTTTGGGCATGGTGGAGTAAATAGGCTTATGGGCTCAAGTAAGTGAAGTTGGGCTGGATTTCTCTATAAATACAAGGTCCGGTGCACTTGGACGGGATTCGGACTTTTATCATGCTTCACAAGGCAAAACCTGACCCCAGACTCGCGACCAAACCCTCCCAGCCATGACTAGATTCACCTAGTCGCGACAGCCTTCATCCGCGACCAAACAGCACCAGTCGCGACCAGTGACTAGATTCACCTAGTCGCGACCAGCCTTTATCCGCGACCAAACAGTACCAGTAGCGACCAGTGGTTAGTTCAACCAGTCGCGACCAGTGACCACCCGCACCAGTGGTTCTCTCGCGCCAAACCGCGTTGGTCGCGACCAGCCTGTCTGTCTGCACTGGTCACTCGCGTCCATTGGAACGCGACTGCAGATTTGATCGTTTTTCGAGCCGTTTTCGCCCGTATTATCATTATCATCTCATTGTAATTGTATTCTTCGAATATTATAGTGGAAACCAAGGTAGAGCTTTGCTCTCCCGAGGACGTAAGCCCACACATTGTGGGCCCAACCTCGTATATCGCTCGTGTCTCACAAACAATCTAATTTCGAGTAAATTATAAATTGACTGATCTAAAAATAAATACCCAAAATATTTTTAGACTAGATCAATGTATATACAACAAGTATTCGTGATGTTAGCATTTATTTAGTTTGAATACACTTGGTTTTCCCAAAATTACAATGTGATTTGTATGAATATGATTTGGCTCCTTTTTCACATATATCCACATGTTCTTGGTGTGATGATTTTGATTTCAATTATACTTGAATAGATGTTGTTAAAACTTGAAAACATGTCGATAATACAAAGGATAACTTGGTTATACCATGATTTAAGTAATTAAACTATATTTTAAATGGTTTTGGCATGAAGTCATGTTGTTAAGACTTGCACGATCATTCAGTTTTCGAACATACTTTTTTTGTATATACAACAAGTATTCGTGATGTTGTCCTTTATTTAGTTTGAATACACTTGGTTTTACCAAATTTACAATGTGATTTGTATGAATATCATATGTCTCATTTTTAACATAGTTCGAAATGTTNACAAGGTCCGGTGCACTTGGAGGGGATTCGGATTTTTATCACACTTCCCAAGGCAGAGCCTGACCCTTGACTCGCGACCAAACGCTCTTAGTCGCGCCCAATCGCACTTAGCCGCGATCACCTGTTCAGACACACGATCAGTCGCCGACTCGCGACCAAATAGCACTACTCGCGACCAAATGGTTCCCTCAACCAGTCGCGACCAGTGATTACCCGCGACTAGTGGTTCCCTCGCGCCCAACCGTGTTGGTCGTGACCAGCCCTGTCTGCCTGCACTGTTCACTCACGTCCAGTGGAATGCGACTGCAGATTTGATCGTTTTTCGAGCCGTTTTTGCCCGTATTATCATTATCACCTCATTGTACTTGTACCGCTTGATTATTATAGTGGAAACCAAGGTAGAGCTTTGCTCTCCCGAGGACGTAAGCTCACACATTGTGGGCCCAACCTCGTATATGGCTCGTGTCCTCACAACAATTTAATTTCGAGTAATTTTTAAATAGACTGATCTAAAAATAAACACCCAAAATATTTTTAGACTAGATCAATGGTATATAGACAAAAACCGGTCTGCAAGTAATCATTTCCAATATTTAAGTGAGTGATTGAATATATTGATGAAGTATTGAGTGAGGTGGAATCCTTCTAGATGTGAGTTGTTAGTGAAAGACGGAAATTCTTCTTGGTCTATGATGTTTGTAAGCGATATATAAATTGATAACTACATACTCGGGTTGATTTTGAAGGTTGAAAGTGTTTTATAAATATCGATTCGTTTATGTCTCTACTCCTCATCATAAACCTTTGGGTTTATGTTTTGCGCATTCAAAGAAGTCATAAGTATTGCCTTTGTTGGGTTTGATGAAGAGAAAGAAGGGTCGTAATGAACTTAGTAGGAGACTACAAAAGGTCCATTTCTGCCGAACCGACCTTAGACCGGTTAAGAGAGAGGATTTAAGATGTTACGAAAGTGAGTCTCGTTAAAGTGACCATATTTGATGAGCCTTCTATTGGCATGAAAGGGTGGAGTAATTATTTCCTTCCAATGAATCGTTGGAATGAATAGTACGTGACGTGTCACATTTGCAATGTCCGCTCTTGGTACTACACAGGTTTTGATGGCCGGTGAAGTTAAGACCCATGCTATTTAACCCAATATTGGGATATACACCAAAACTTTCCATGTAATAAAACGAGTATGCTTAGTACGTTGATATGAGCGGAATTTCTTATTATCAAAATAGAGATTGCGGATAATTGCGGTACTCCGAAAACTAATTCAGTCAACACTGGGGACTTGCGAATAAAAATGTTTCGTCAATATGGATGAATATGTGATATTATAATAGTTTTGAATTAATATGGAGATGATATAATCATTATCTTTGAACCAGCAACCAAGGGAGGCGAGTATAAAAACCTATAGTTTATTTCACTCGGAAGAATGAAAGTTTGTTGACGGGAGTGAAACCCATTATTGTTCGAATTCATGATACATGTTATCGATTAACGGGAAGTCATGTCTTTCTGCTCGAGGGACTCTTTTATTTATTCGAACATGATAGTGCTAACGGATTTATCCTCAAGTCAGCATATAAAAGTCTACCTTTCTCCGGATCGATAAACAAAGATGTATAGTGACATGCATTCTATGCATTCGTGAGATGTTCAGAATAATGGGTTTTCAAGATTTATATATTAGACAGTGAAGTGTATTGCGATGCAAGAGAATTCTTGTGCCTATCGTCATTATGGAGAAATCACTAGTGAGATTATCTCAAGATGAAGGCCAATCTTTGAAATCGTGTAATTGGCAACCGAGTTTGCCTATAAGTATCAGAACTGGCAAGTAGAATGAGTTAGTAAACAATTTATATCTCCGCTCATCATCTTGTGCGAAGCTAAGTGCATTCAAGAAAGAAGTATATGCCGGGGACTATGTTGAGTGTGAGAAGATGATGGGATAAATATTGCAAGTTAAGTGGGAAATTTGGTCAGTGTTGCCCTAGGTATCTTCGGTGAATATCGCAAGCGAAATTATTAGTTGAGTCATATTTGCACTGGGTATATGTGGCGACAATTAAACAATTGTTCATGATTTCTCAGTCGACACATGGGGACTGACATTAGTATGGGACTTCGCGATGGTTGTGGATATGAAGGAATTGCGCATTATGGTATTGAAATGAGCCATTGAACTTATATAAGTTGAATGAGTATCCCAAGCTTGGGAACATGAAAGAGAAAATTCGCTATGATCGTGTTGCTTGCTGGTGTGTGATTCTTGAGGTATTCGTGTTGGATAATGCAAAGAAACTCTTCGTAAGATACTTTGCACAATTATTGGAAAAGATCATGGGTGAATGCTGTGAAAGCAAGTGTCGCGTGTGGTCTCCACATGAAGACACTCATAATTGTTAGTGATGTTATCGATATAAATGGGAAGTCAAGTGATTGATGTAGGTGTCACGTGTGGCCTCCACATGTGGACACGAGCGAAGAGGAGCAGCTACGGACTTGCATATTGCCAATTTGCGCAAGTATTGTGTATAGACGTGACTCATCGAACTTTTTAAAATAAAATTTTCCCCTCTTTTTTGTGGTCATATTCTAATTTTTTAAGTATCTTTTTTGACGACATGAATTCAATCGACTAGGGGACTGGTAAGATAGGAGTAGATCCATTGCATTTTAGTATGATGGAGGATGGAATAATTTAATAGGTTCGATTAGAAATGCAATGTACCGCCTGTCTTGTAGTCGATCATTTTCAAACTCGTCAAATTAGATATTGCGTCAAAATATTTTGAACATGATGAGTCCTTCTGTCTGCAGCAGAATCGTTTATACATAATTACTGTTGGAATACATCAAGGGGCCCAATTTATTATGACATAGCCGGCTAAGAACCGAGCATATTTCCGTGGCAAATCAGGGTGCAAGTATATACCTGACTCCTACATGACACGTCGGCGAGGGTCGCGCCCTCGTCGGAGGCTGGTCCATTTCCGCATGGTACCGTCTTATGGACGGGCCGAATGACGTCCTCTTATGGACGGGTCGAGGGTGTGATGGCACCGTCTTATGGACGAGCCGAGTAAGTGGTGACGCCGTCTTATGGATGGGTCGAGAATGTGATGGCGCCGTCTTATGGACGGGCCGAGTATGTGGTGACACCGTCCTATGGACGGGTCGAGAATGTGATGGCATCGTCATATGGACTGGCCGAGTAAGTGGTGACGCCGTCTTATGGACGGGTCGGGAGTGTGATGGCTCCGGGTGCAATTATATACCGGCGGCGAAAGTGTGATGGCCCCGGGTGCAAGTATATTCCGGCGACGAAAGTGTGATGGCCCCGGGTGCAAGTTTATACCGGCGGCGAAAGTGTGATGGCCCCCGGGTGCAAGAATATACCGGCGGCGAGAGTGTGATGGCCCCGGGTGCAAGTCTATACCGGCGGCGAAAGTGTGATGGCCCCGGGTGCAAGTATATACCGGCGGCGAGAGTATGATAGCGTCGTGTTATCGCTGCGAAAAATCCGCAATAACAAAATTTAGACCCCCTTTTACGGATAGGGGTCGAACGAAAAAGTAATACGAAAGCAAGAAGTAAAAAGACACGATTTTTGTAGGTGGAAAACCATTCTGTAAAAGAAAGGATAAAAATCACCCCGCAGTAGCCTTTGAATCCACTATAAATGTCAAATTCGTAGATTTACAATAGGAGAACATGAGGTAGAAAGCCAAAGAAAAAAGATCGTGCTTTGATGGCCGTAGTCGTAGGTTTCCCGGGCGAAAAAGAAAAGAATAGCGGCCTCCTTCTTAGGTCAAGAATTCAAGCCCCCCTCCTTAACACTTTAGCCATGTTTATATAAGTGATATCTCCAGCCCAATTCTAACTAATTAGGCCCACCAATAATTGAGTGCAATATATAATGACCCATTAATATCTAAATTAGGCACATGGGTCTAGTAAATATGTAATCCGATCAAAATACCACGATAAACTATAAACAATGTCAATCATCAAAATATCCCGATCTGCTTCATTTCTCGACTTGGGAATGACTATATAGAAATATATGTGTCCTCGAATAATAAATATCACAGGGTGATATCAGAAGTCCCCTGATTTGCGTAGTCGAAATATTCGAGTACACAAATCATAAATTTACCGAGAGAATATTTTTGCAATAAACTCACAATAGTAGTATCGCATTTTGTAACTAAATATACCAGACATGAGTGAATAAGCATATCTCAAATAAATAAATATTACTCACTGAATACCATCATCTTATGAAACTTTATATATACTTCTAAAATAATGAGTGGGGATATCATCTTCTAATTACTGAACCTGACAGTATACTTATCCAAAATCTCTCTCTAAACTCTGTAACACTTCTTTGATAACTTTTTGTTTCATTTGTTGTCTTAAAATTTTCCGATAGTTTCCGACCGTCGTTTAAGAGACTGATATATGAGAAATCCTTATATGCCCGAATAAGCGACTTCACAATTCATCATATAATAAATATGATTTTCTGATAATAAATAATAAAATATTTCTTGTTGTTGGGGTCATAGCTCAGAGTCCCCTGTCATAAAATTTAGTGAAATCCACACCATAAGACAGTCATTTGATCATCTTTTTTGTAAATGAAAATATCTTANTCGTATCTAAAAGAGATAGTAAGTCGTCATTTCGCCTTAAAGTTGGGAACTCAATTCCAAATTCAAACGTTGCTCTTCATGTTTAAACATATGATCTTGTTTATTTCAACGGCCCTTACTAAGAAAGCACGCATGCTATATAGGCGAAAGCCTTTACGGTAGCCGCTAATTGTAAATTAGTGGGAATGACAAAGGAATAAGTATCAACCTCCTGACAAAGGCGGCAGAGTGATTTTCTTCCTAGAAGATGTGGATATTTCATGATGGAAAAATTATATGAGCTCGATGTTTTGTGGAAAAAATATATGAGCTCGGAGTTTTGTGGAAAAATATATATGACGCTGGAAAAAATATACGATGGTAACATGATTGAATTATAGAGTTAAGGAGTCGAGCGAACCCTCAAAGATATGAAAAGCGGAACTTTGACTAAGAAGAAAGCGAGAGCCCCAAGGCGAAACTAAAACCGCTTGATGACAGTTGAGAAATTTTTTCTAAGTTCAATCGAGTAATACTAACAAATCGAAACGATGCATCATAATTTCAGTCAATAACGAAGCGCAATAGTATGCAAAGTAAAATGTGATACGTATAAAAGCATGCACTCCAAGTTGAAGAAGCGTGAAATTCTCAATTCATATCGAAATCTAATTCCGTTAGTAATAACAAGACAACTTTGACCTTATTCATGGTATTTATAAAAGTTTATGAACGAGTTCTGGATTTCTAGACGAGCTGATATAATGTGGTTTACGACTCAGATTCTGAATCTGAAAACCAGGGGACTATTGATATTGCCCGAGGTTATTTATGTAATTATGTAATTATGTAAGCGGAACTTGGCTATGTGGTATTTTTGGTATTTTTATATGTCTATCGCGAGGCGTTCTCGAGGGTATTCTCGTGATTCAGGCATTGTTATCGCTGCTAAAAATTGGCAATAACAAAATTTAGACCCCTTTTACGGATAGGGGTCGAATGAAAAATTAATACGAAAGCAAGAAGTAAAAAGACACGATTTTTGTAGGTGGAAAACTTTTCTGTAAAAGAAAGGATAAAAAACCACCCCGGCCGTAGCCTTTGAATCCACTATAAATGTCAAGTTCGTAGATTTACAATAGGAGAACATGAGTTAGAAAACCAAAGAAAAAAGATCGTGTTTTGATGGCCGTAGTCGTAGGTTTCCCGGGCGAAAAGAAAAGAATAGTGGCCTCCTCCTTAGGTCAAGAATCCAAGCCCCTCTCCTTAACACTTTAGCCATGTTTATATAAGTGATATGTCCATCCCAATTCTAACTCACTAGGCCCACCAATAATTGACTGCAATATATAATGACCCATTAATATCTAAATTAGACACATGGGTCCAGTAAATAAGTAACTCGATCCAAATACCACGATAAGCTATAAACAATGTCAATCATCAAAATATCTCGATCTGCTTCATTTCTCGACTTGGGAATGACTATATAGAAATATATGTGTCCTCAAATAATAAATATCTCAGGGTGATATCAGGCATGTTGGACCCCATATAAGGCTTCTGTAAGTGTTTTGAGATGTTTTGGGCTATTTCGGCCCCGGACGGGGCCAGGTTTATTTTCGTAATTTGCCACACTGGAGCACATCGGCGGGGTGCAGTGATGATATGTGGCTGCGTATTCAATGTTTGGAGGCAAAGAACTGATATACGAGATTTTCCGGTATTTTCTCACCCCATTTCCGACAAAACTCTCGACCGGGATGTAGTCCAGAAGTTTAGTGGCGCTGTGACACTTATTCCGGATTAATTGGATATTTTCTAAGTAAGTTGGGCTAATTTGACTAAGATTGGACTTTTGGATCTTAAGTTCACTTATTGGGCCGAGTTTTTCTATAAATACAAGACCTTAGGCCCCAGAAAAGTGTTCAGACTCTTGGCACGCTTCCCAAAGCTCCCAGTTTCGCCACTTTTTGCCCCACTCGCGACTTTATGATCCAAAAGTCGCGAATCCCTCATCTTCAAGGCCACACTCGCGACTTTTTGCACTAAAAGTCGCAAGAGCGTGTGTTCATTGTTGTATTTGAGAGATTTCGTCGCCTGGACCTCCAATTCGCGTGTTTTCGCCTCCCAGACACTTGGACTCGCGATTTTTCGTCCCTTAGGCACCAAGACTCGCGACTTCTGGCACCATTCGCGAGTTTATTTCCAAAAGTCGGGAACATCACCTTAATTCGCAAGTTTTCGTCGCCTCGGGTGCGATGGAGTGGAATTGATCGTTTTTCGTACCGTTTTCATTCGTATTATCATTATCTCATGATTGTACTTGTATCCTTTGATTATTATAGTTAAAACCAAGGTAGAGCTATGCTCTCCCGAGGACGAAAGCTCACGCATTGTGGGCCCAACCTCTTATATCGCTCGTGTCCTCACAAAAATTAAATTTCGAGTAATTAAAAATTGACTGATCATAAACAAACACTCTAAAATATTTTTAGATGAGATCAGAACGGAAAAAATTTGGAGGTTTATATCGACGATATACTAATAAAGAGTAAACATGGGGATAACCACATCCAATATTTTAAGTGTGCGTTTTGTGTGAAAGGAGGCAAGTTTCTCGGCTTTATGGTATCCGAGAGAGGAATTGAGATGAATCTTGACAAGATAACAGCTATCCAGGGAATGACACCTCCGGACTGTTAGGGAAGTTCAAAGGCTAACTGGAAGATTGGCCTCATTGAATCGTTTCATTTCGCGATCAGCAGAGAGAAGTTTGCCATTTTTTAAGGATTTGCGTAAGACGAACCTTTTGTATTGGGACGACGAATGTAGCAGGGCTTTTAAAAGTTTGAAAGATTATCTGAGTAATCCACCGTTTATGTCACCTCCTTCACCGGGGGAACCGTTGGGTTTATATTTGGCAGTAACGAAAGAGGCAGTGAGTGCAGCCTTGGTCAGGCTTAGCGATAAAGAACACAGACCGATATATTATGTGAGCAGGAAATTGCAGGGAGCGGAGTCCCGATATACTGATCTAGAGAAGTTCGTATTAGCTCTGAAAGTCACAACGAGGAAATTGAGGCACTATTTTCAAGGACATTATATTGCAGTCTTGACAGATCAGCCTATCCGAAGTGTGTTATCAAAGATTGATGCCTCTGGTAGGGTAGCAAAGTGGAATATCGAATTGGGCCAGTATCAGATAGAATATATCTCCAGGCGAGCGTTAATCGCCCAGGTTTTAGTGGATTTCATAGTAGAGATGACTCGGTCGGAAGAGTTGGGTATTCAGGAGTACTAGGACGCCTTTGTAGATGGATCGGTGTCTGCCAGGCGAGCCAGTATCGGTGTTTATTTTAATGAAAGGAAGTCTGGTGAAGAACATGAATATGCTGTAAAGTTGCGCTTCACCGCAACTAACAACGTCGCCGAGTATGAAGCCTTGATATTTGGTATTAACTTGGCAGTGGAAATTGGAATCATTCGTTTGCATGCTCATTCTGATTCGCAGTTAGTGGTGAACCAATTTGCATATACTTACTCCACCAATGGCAACCATTTGTGGAGATATTTAGAAAAGCTCAAAGAGGCGGCTAAGAATCTTAAGATATTCACGCTTACATATATCCCAAGAGAGGAAAACACGCGCAGACGGTCTTGCGAAGGCGGCGACGATTTTAGAACTCTCGGATGAGTCAGAGATAACAACAATGATCCACTACCAGCCCTCTATTAGTCCTGTGGAGAAACAGATAGCCGAGATGGCTAATTTGGAACTTTCGAATGAGACATGATTTTTATTGGATGCTATAACCGACGAGCCATCTTCGAAGGATGCTATTGTAAATAATCTAATCAAGAGAGAATTGCCTACCATTGAAGGCGAGGCCCGAAAAACTATGCATAGAGCTACAAATTTTGTCTATGTGGATGATAAGCTGTATAAGAAGAATTTCGGAGGCCCATATCTTCAATGTTTGTACCCAGTACAGGCAAAGGCTGTTATAGAAGAAGTTCACGCTGGGGACTGTGTTGATCATTCAACAGGTCGATCCTTAGCGAATAAGGTTAAGAGGGCTGGTTATTTTTTGCCAAATCTAATGAAAGATTGTGTGAATTTTGTTCGGGCTTGTTCTGCTTGTCAGTTCCACTCAAACGTGCATCATGTACCGAGAGCTAGTATGAAACCTTTAACGACAACATGTACTTTCGATATGTGGGTCATCGATATTTTAGGGCCATTTCCGAAGGCACCTAGCCAAAAGAAGTTTTGTATCGTGGCTGTGGAGCATTTCTCTAAGTGGATAGATGTTGAAGCTGTATCACGAGTTCGGGAACATGAAGTTATCAGTTTCCTTTGGAGGTACATCGTATGTCGATTCGGAATTCCCAGGATTTTGGTGTCAAATAACCGAACGCAATTTACCGGAAAGAGGGTTAATGAATGGTGTGAGAGTTATGGAATCGAGCAGCGGTATACCTCCGTGGCACACCCAGAAACAAACGGGCTTACAGAGGTTATCAACCGTATAATCCTGCAACAGCTGAAAACACGAATAGATGAATCCAAAGGCTCTTGGGTGGATGAATTGCATAATGTGATGTGGGCATATCGGACATCACCGAGGTCTACTACCGAATTCAGCCCCTTCTCTTTAGTATATGGCTCTGAGGTCGTGTCTCCGATAGAAGTGACTATTTTATCATAAAGAGTTATCGCTTATGACGAAGTGTTGAACGAGGATATGAAAAAGTTGGACCTTCACTGTATTGATGATATCCGTGATAGAGCCGCAATACGAATGGAGGTATGTAAAAGGCGGATGGCCAAGAAGCACGTCAAAGGCGTTTGACCTATGTTGTTAAAAGTTGGAGATTTGATTCATAAGAAAGTGGAAGTCTCGAAGCATGTTGGCAAGTTGGATCGAAAGTGGGAAGGACCGTACAGAGTAACGGCCGTAGTGAAGGAAGGAACGTACAAAATCGCAAATATGAGCGGGGAGGAGCTGCCACGGACTTGGCATATTTCCAATTTGCGCAAGTATTATGTATAGACGTGACTCATAGATCTTTTTTGAAAATAAAAATTTCCCTTCTTTTTTGTGGTCATATTCTAATTTTTTATGTATCTTATTTGACGACATGAATTCAATCGACTAGGGGACTGGTAAGGTAGGAGTAGGTCCATTGCGTTTTAGTACGAAGGAGGATGCAATAAATTAAATAAGTTAGATTAGAAATGCAATGTACCACCTGTCTTATAGTCGATCATTTTCAAACTCGTCAAATTAAATATTGTGCCAAAATATTTTGAATGTGATTAGTCTTCCTGTCCGCGGCAGAATCGTCTGTACATAATGACTGTTGGAATATGTTAAGAGGCCTGTTTGTTGTGATGTATATTTCCGTGGCAAATCAGGGTGCAAGTATATACCTGACTCCTGCATGACACACCGACGAGGGTCGCTCCCTCGCCGGAGGCAGGTCCATTTCCGCATGGCACCATCTTATGGACAGGCCGAATGACACCGTTTTATGATCGGGTCGAGTGTAACGACCCAATTTGGGCCTAGCTGTTTTGTTAAGACGTGCTAAATAAAACCAAAACATTCGAATGTAAACTTAAAACGTAGTTCGAAAAACATCAAAGTTCGACATCATAATTTAGAGTGTTCTCCAAAGGACCGGACTCTATCACCGGACAACCGACGACCTCCTTCCCATGCCCCTCTCATACCTCGTCCGCGTCACCTACAAAATCTGTATAGCGGTCACAATCTATTAAAGGAAACTTCACACACACTACACATTATCTTTTCATTTTTTAATTACACCGTACACGCACACGTGAAACATTCCATTTAACCGTTTTCTTATTTCCTTCTTCTTTTACCCTTATCATTCCCATCATACTTTAACTTTACTGTTCCCGAGAGTAACATGCTCGGTGCATGTCCCGCCCAAGCCAACTGTTAGCTGGTGGATGACTCGACGGGCCATATGCTTCCCTTCCCCGGGTGGGTACTTAGGCGCTACCCCTTTTTCCACCCGGTTCCGTTCTGCCCTTTTCGTACGTATCCTTTCCTCTTTGGAACTTATCGTTCCCTTCATCAGGCATGCCCTTCCTTTGGCGAATCGTGTACTAGGCACGATGCCGGGTTCGGTCGGACGGTCCATCCTCCCTCACCCCGAGTCTTATTAACATTTATCTCGTTCATTCGTGTCTTTTCTTTCTTCTTTATTAACCCAATCCCGTTCCCTAAGTCTGAACCTTCTCTTACTATATTGTGTTCACTCCGCTTACCGTTTGCTTTCGCTCGCTATAATCTTCCCGTGCTTCCCTGCATTTCGTAACAGGTCTTAGTTACTCGAATCCCGACGTTATTATTTTATTGTTAACTATTTGATTACCGTAGACCCTACGTGTCCTTTTCCTCCCACGATCCGACGTCGAGGCGCAACGAAAACACTTAAACTTAGTATTTCCGCGATAATTCCCTTCTGCTTTGAAAATTCGAGACAATTCTATGATGTAACTAGGATCCGCGATAATTTTGCGCTGAAATCGAAATCCGCGATAATTTGTGCATGAATCAAGATCCGCGACAATTTACACTTCAAGCGTTTTCGCGATAATTTTGTTCTTCGACGTTTCCGCGATAATTTATAACCTTTGACATTTCCGCGATAATGTTTGCCTTTCTCCAAAAATCGCGATAATTTCCAAAGCTTCCAAATCCATGACAATTTTCAAGCACAGAATTTCCGCGACAATTTCCTTCTTTTGCGACAATTTCTGGATTTTCGTGTCTTAATGATGATTAACTCGTTTTTGGGCCTCCCCACCCCTATTTATAGACATCCTAACTTTCCTAATTCACACTTTAACCCCTCATTCTTTCCATTTTGACCCCTCCTTTATCTTTTGTTTTACTTTTCTATTTTTCGTTTCCTTTTACGTTCTTTTATTCTCATATTCCCCGTTATTCATCGTCTAGACTTTACCGCTACATTTCCTATTATTCGTTCCATCATACCTTTTTCCTGGCGATTACAGTTGCCTTCGAAAGTTAATGCATTATTTCCAAGGTCACCATATTGCGGTATTAACAGATCAACCTATCAGAAGCGTACTATCGAAAATCGATTGCTCTGGTAGGCTATCGAAGTAGAATATCGAGTTAGGGCAGTATCAGATTTAATATATCTCGAGACGAGTTTTAAAGGCCCAGGTTTTAGTGGACTTCATAGTGGAAATGACTCGATCAGAAGAATTGGGTAATGAGGAATACTAGGATGCATTTGTCGATGGATCAGTTTCTGCTGGGTGAGTTGGTATTGGCGTTTATTTTAAGGAAAGAAAGTATGGTGAGGAACATGAATATGCTGTAAAACTGCCCTTCTCTGCAACTAACAATGTCGCCAAATACGAAACCTTGATATTTGGTATTAACTTAGCAGTCGTGTAACGACCCTAATTTGGGCCTAGCAAATTTTTGGTAAAAACATGCTAAATAAAACGAAACGTTCGAATGTAAACTTAAAACATAGTTCATAAACATTAAAGTCTAACAACATAATCTAGAGTATTTTCAAAGACCGGACTCTATCACCGGACAACCGACGACCTCCTTCCCATGCCCTCCTCATATCTCGTCCGCGTCACCTATAAAATCTGTAAAGCGGTCACAATCTGTTAAAGGAAATTTCACACATGCTATATTTATCTTTTCGTTTCTTAAATAAACCGTACACACGCACGTAAGTCATTACTTTTAACCGTTTCTTATTTTTCTTCTTCTTAATCTTTTACCCTTATCATCCCCCTTATCCTTTAACTTTACTGTTGCCGAGAGTAACATGCTCGGTACATGTCCCGCCCAAGCCAACCGTTAGCTGTTGGTTGACTCGACGGGCCATATGCTTCCCTTCCCCGGGTGGGTACTTAGGCGCTACCCATTTTTCCACTCGGATCCGTTCTGCCCTTTTCGTACTTATCTTTCCATTCTTTGAATTTATCGTTCCCTTCATCAGGCATGCCCTTCCGTTGGCGGATCGTGTACTAAGCACGATGTCGGGTTCGGTCAGACGGTCCATCCTTCCTCACCCCGAGTCTTATTAACATTTGTCTCATTCAATCGTGTCTTTTACTTCCTTTCTTACTAACCCTTCCCGTTTCCCTAAATCGAAATCTTCCCTTACTACATTGTGTTCACTCCGCTTACCGTTTGCTTTCGCTTGTTATAATCTCTCTGTGCTTCCCTGCATTTCGTAATAGGTCTTAGTACTCGATTTCCGACGTTATTATCTTATTGTTAACTATGTGATTACCGTAGACCCTACGTATCCTTTTCCTCTCACGATCCGACGTTAAGACGCAACGAAAACACCCCAAACTTAGTATTTCCGCGATAATTCACTTCTTCCTTGAAATCCGTGACAATTTTGTGCTGGGACAAAATTCGCGATAATTTGTTCTTCAAACTTTTTCGCGATAATTTGCTCTTCAACGTTTTCGCGACAATTTTGCTCTCTGCGTCCAAATCCGCGATAATTCTCTTGATCGAAATTCGCGACGATTTGCAAGGGTTAAAATCTGCGACAATTTGCTCTTGACATGAAATTCGCTACAATTTGCAAGGGTTGAAATTCGCGACAATAATTTGCCTTCCCAAAATTCGCGACAATTTCCGGATTTCCGTGGCTTAATGATAATTAACTCATTTTTGGGTCTTCCCACCCTTATTTATAGACATCTTAACTTCCCTAATTCACATTTTGACCCCTAATTCTTTTTATTTTGACCCATCCTCTATCTTTTGCTTTATTTTTCTATTTTTCGTTTCTTTTTTCGTTCTTTCATTCCAGTATCCCTCGTTATTCCTTGTCTAGACTTTACCGCTACATTCCCTACTATTTGTTCCATCATACATTTTTCCTGGCTATTACAAGTCGAGATTGGAATTGTTCGCTTGCATGCTCACTCCGATTCACAGTTAATAGTGAACCAGTTCGCATATACTTTTGTCACCAAAGGTGAGCATATGTGGATGTACTTAGACAAGTTGAAGGAAGTGGCGAAATGCCTTAAGACATTCATTCTTACATATATCCCGAGAGAGGAAAACACACGTGCTGACGGTCTTGTAAAGTCAACCACGATCTTAGAACTCTCAGATGAGTCAAAAATAACGACTATGATCCATTATCAGCCATCTATCAGTCTGACAGAGAGACAGACCGCCGAAGTTGCAAGCTTGGAATTTTCGAACGATACTTGATTTTTATTAGATGCAGTAACGGTTGAATCTTCTTGGAATGATGTGATTGTCAATTATTTGGTTAAGAGAGAATTACCCGCCGATGAAGGCGAGGCCCGCATGACAATGCAAAGAGCCACAAACTTTGTGTATGTCGATGAGAAGTTATACAAGAAAAATTTTGGAGGACCCTATCTTCGATGCTTGTCCCCAATACAAGAAAAAGCCGTTATGGAAAAAGTTCACGCCAGGGACTGTGGTGACCACTCGGCAGGTCGATCTTTGGCAATGAAAGTTAAGAGGACCGGGTATTTTTTGCCAACAGTAATAAAAGATTGTGTGAATTTTGTCCGAGCTTGTTCCACTTGCTAGTTCCACTCGAATGTGCATCATGTGCCAAGGGCGAACATGAAACCTCTGCCAACATGTCCTTTTGACACTTGGGGCATCGATATTTTAGGTCATTTCCCGACAGCACCTAGCCAAAAGAAATTTTGTATTGTGCCTATGGAACATTTCTCTAAGTGGGTAGATGTCGAAGCTATGGCCCGAGTCCGGGATCAGGAAGTTATAAGTTTCATTTGGAGATATATTATATGTCGATTTGGAATTCCCAAAATTTTAGTATCAGATAACGGAACACAATTCTTTGGGAAACGAGTTAACGAATGGTGCGAGTGTTATGACATTCAACAACGATTTACATCCGTGGCACATCCAGAAACGAACGGGCTTACGGATGTTATTAATCGTATCATCTTGCATCAGCTAAAAAAATGATAGATGAATCTAAAGCATCATGGGTAGATGAGTTGCATAATGTAATGTGGGCATATCGGACATCACCAAGGTTTACCACCGGATTTAGCTTATTCTCTTTGGTATATGGCTCTGAGGCCGTTTCTCCGGTAGATGTGACTATTTTATCCGAGAGAGTCATTGCTTACGATGAAGTATTGAATGAGGATATGCGAAAGTTGGATCTTCATTGTGTTGACGATCTCAGGGACAGACCTGCAATATGAATGGAGGTTTGTAAAAAGCGAATGGCTAAAAGGCACGATAAAGACGTCCGCTCTATGTTGTTAAAAGTTGGGGACTTAATTCTAAAAAAAGTGGAAGTCTCGAAGCATGTTGGTGAACTAGATCGAAAATGGCAAGGTCCATATAGAGTGACGGCGGTGGTGAGAGAATGAACATATAAGATTGCAAATATGAGCGGAGAGGAGCTACCACAGACTTGGCATATTTCCAATTTGCGCAAGTATTATGTATAGACGTGACTCATCGATCTTTATAAAATAAAATTTCCCCTCTTATTTATGGTTATATTTTAATTTTTTGAGTATCTTTTTTGACGACATGAATTCAATCGACTAGGGGACTCGTAAGATAGGAGTTGGTCCATTGCGTTTTAGTATGATGGATGATGGAATAAAATAATAGGTTAGATTACAAATGCAATGTACCGCTTGTCTTATAGTCGATCATTTTCAAACTCATCAAATTATATAATGTGTCAAAATACTTTGAACATGATGAGTCTTCCTATCCGCGGCAGAATCGTATGTACATACATACTGTTGGAATATGTCAAGGGGCCCGATTTATTATGAGATAGTCGACTTAGTACCGAGTATGTTTCCGTGGTAAAACGGGGTGCAAGTTTATACCCGACTCCTCCATGACACCTCGTCGGATGCTGGTCCGTTTCCGCAGTGGCCCCGGGTGCAAGTATATACCGGCGGCGAGAATGTGATTGCCCCGGGTGCAAATATATACCGGCGGCGAGAGTGTGATAGCCCCGGGTGCAAGTATATACCGGCGGCGAGAGTGTGATGGCCCCAGGTGCAATAATATACCGGCGCCGAGAATGTGATGGCCCCGAGTGCAAATATATACCGGCAGCGAGAGAGTGATGGCCCCGGGTGCAAGTATATACCGGCAGCGATAGTGTGATGGCCCCGGGTGCAGGTATATACCGGCGGCGAGAGTGTGATGACCCCGGGTGCAGGTATATACCGACGGCGAGAGTGAATATCAATGTTAATGAGTAAATATCTTGCATCATCCGAGAAGGAATAAATACATAATCAATGTTAATAGACTCTTAGCATTCCTTCGTCGGTTGACATATTTATATATAGATCTCATTGGTCATTCTAATGAGATCAACTTGATCTATTCAAAACAATGAACAATTCATTCTTTCCAATAGTACTTGTACTTGTATTTGAGCTTGAACTAGAACACTACTTGGACTTGTGTTGCCTCGGTGGGAGCAGGACCTCTCTACTTGTAGTTGGACTCCACTTACTTCGCTCTAGTGTAGTCTAGTCTTCCATAGGATACCGGGGTGCTTTGCAAAACTATCCACTGAAAAAGTAGGTTTTGTCAATCTACACATCTATACCAAAATTCTTTGGTATTTTTTACATTGATTGATTGGCAAAACTCATTTTCTGTGATGAATAGATTATCAATACAAACATGATACAGTGAGGTAAAGGGTAAGCATAAGTAACTGGAAGTTTATTTGATTTTGTTGAAATCAAGAAATAAAAATTAATATTCTTATATAATTACTATCATTTAAGATTAAATGTTTTTATAATCATTTATTTAGTAGTATATAATATGCGTGTAAGTAGCAGTAAATTATAGAAAAGAGGGACATTACCTTTGTGGGTGTTCTTTTTCTCTTTTCATATTACCCTTATCCGCCCGAGTCCAGCGATTCGAGACTGTGTGACTTCGGATTCTTCAAAACCTATCTCTTGTTCCTGACTTGCAAGCAAAATGGCGTCTTTGTTGCAGCAATTAGGGGGTCTCACTCTCAACTGCTCGCCTATCTCAACCCTCAATAACAAATTTTCCGTCTCTAGGAATTCCTGCTGCAAGCTATTGTCTAAAACTAGAACCGTAGTCGTTGCGGCTGCTGGTGCCACCACTAGCGCGGAGGTAAGGGAGAGACAAAAGCTGAAACAGATGTTTGAAGAGGCTTACGAGAGGTGCATTACAGCTCCCATGGAAGGTGTCAATTTTACCATTGAAGAATTCAACGCCGCCCTTGATAAGTACGACTTCAACTTCGAAATAGGAACCAAGGTCAGACCCTTTTTCCTACCCCCCTTTGCAGTATTATTTACGTTTGCACATGGGACTCGGAATCGTTGGATTGGATGCAACTATATTTTCCTGAAGTTTTGATGATTACTGGCAAATAATTTTGTTGGAGCTCCCTACCCTATCTTAGAAGTGTGTTCTCAGGTCGTGCTTTGATTATAAACTGGAATCATATGAGGATATTATATGAGGTGTATTTTCTGCCTGTGTTTTTATTACCAATTGGAATCAAATGAATTATGTAGAGAGAAATTCTAAACATCACTGAAGATTTTCTGGGATTGTGACGCTTAATTTTGCTTCTTCTACTTTGAAGGTTAAAGGAACTGTATTCAGTGTAGATTCAAATGGAGCAATAGTTGACATAACTGCAAAATCATCGGCATACTTGCCCTTAAGAGAGGCATCTATATATACCATCAAACATGTGGAAGAGGCTGGTATATTTCCTGGTTTACGCGAGGAATTTGTAGTTGTTGACGAGAATGCAAATGATGATAGTTTGGTCTTGAGTCTGCGTTCAATTCAATATGATCTTGCATGGGAACGGTGTAGACAGCTTCAAGCTGAAGATGTGGTTGTCAAGGGTAAGGTAAGTTTTCTCTGCAGTTAAATTATCTTTAAACTATACAATTCTTTTGTTCGATAAAATTTGTGATTTTTATCTCATGATTACGACACTTGAGGTGGTCGGAGCAAACAAAGGTGGAGTGGTTGTACTCCTGGAAGGCCTTCGTGGTTTTGTTCCATTCTCACAGATATCAAGTGTGAGTTCCTTCCTCTGAAAACCTTGTCGTTTTGATAACCAGTATTTTTTGTTGGAATCATACTGAATAAGATTGGATTGTGGTTGTGTTATAGTATGATAATGTGTGATTGATGTTCTTTTTACAAACATACAGGCTACAGGACAGGCAGTCAATAAAAGTTGTTATTTTGCTTGTTTACATGGTGGAAATAGTGATCTTTTATTTGTTTTCAGAAATCAACAGCAGAGGAACTTTTAGAAAAAGAACTTCCATTGAAATTTGTGGAGGTGGACGAGGAACAAACACGTCTTGTTTTGAGCAACCGGAAGGCCATGGCTGATAGCCAGGCTCAGCTTGGTATAGGATCCGTTGTGGTTGGGACTGTCCAGAGTTTGAAACCTTATGGTGCGTTTATAGATATTGGTGGGGTTAATGGCCTTTTGCATGTAAGCCAAATAAGTCATGACCGTGTGGCTGATATCGCTACGGTTCTTCAGCCTGGAGACACGCTGAAGGTGATGGGATAAAAATGAGATATAAAATTGAATGTGTGGTGTGCGACTGAAATTCCTTTGGTAGGTAATGGTGCTAAGCCACGATCGTGAAAGAGGTCGAGTGAGCCTGTCGACAAAGAAGCTGGAACCAACCCCGGGAGACATGATTCGTAACCCAAAGCTTGTTTTTGAGAAGGTAAGACTGATTGTATTGTATTGTATTGTATTGTATTGTATTGTATTGTATTTGTGGAGGTGTAACTGGAGGTGGAAATATTGGACAGGCTGAAGAGATGGCTCAGACATTTAGACAAAGAATTGCTCAAGCGGAAGCCATGGCTCGAGCTGATATGCTGAGATTCCAACCTGAGGTGAGTTATATGACTCACTAGTAATTTTATTTTTAACTGAGTGAGTGACTGGTGAGCGATTCAGAGTGGATTGACGCTGAGCTCTGAGGGGATGTTTGGACCTCTTAACCCAGAAGGGCTACTGGATTTGAGCGAAATTCCCGCCGCCGAAGATTGAACGCAATATATCAGTTTTCTTATTTCAACATATGATATAACAACCATTTTATCATTTCATTCAAAATTATAATCATTTATGAATTATAATTTCAATTTTAGTCCTAAATCTATTTACAGATTATCCCTTCAGATTATAAGAGTACTTTGGAACAAATTGGACCTCTTACAGTGAGTTTCGTATGTTGATTTTTGTATTTGAGTGAATAGACCATGGGTGGAGCCTATATTTGGAAGTTAATATGTTGAATGTAATTTCCTTATTTTTTGCGTTTTCATCATTCTTGTTAATACTAATTATCATTCCAACGTAATTTTGTAAAAGATTAAAATATCTTTATTAGTTCTACATATCATTTTGGTTTTTCATTATATCTCATTTATTGTATGTTTTATATCATTCAGTAGATCGGATATATACCGATCGATACCATCTGTTATCACGTTTTAAGGTCGGATTCCGGGCTTTTCCTCCCCCTAAAAAATAATAAAATATTATTATTTTAATTTTTTTAAGAAAACAAAATTTTGTTATTGACCGATATACCGTTTTAACTAGTGTGAAAACATTACATTTATCTGAATATCTTGTTTCCAAAGATATAGTATGTCATTGATGTAAAATTCAATTGATACAATGTTGAATGGTAAAAAGTATAATTTGAGTAAATTATATTTTATAACTTAAGGTTAAATATGTATTTTTACTAAAATCACGTTCATCACACCACCGTTATTTTATACAAAATAGTTTTTAAAATCATATTATTATAAAAGCGTTCAATTCATCATAGTTTATTTCATCAAATCTCATCGTACTTTATTACCATTGTATCAAACAAGTTCATTCTATGTGTGCAGCATTAATGAAATTCAGTGTTGTTCTAAATAATATTGCACGTTTTCTACTCTTAAAATGATAATTATGCTGTGAAGAGATGCCTTGTGTATTATTTTATTGGTTACTTGTATGACTTGATATAGTAACTAGAATGATTAGAGGAGAGGCCACGAAAGTAATTTTAAACGTGTTCTGGTCAAAGACGCCACATATATAATATTGAATGGGCCATGGGTGATTACAGGTCAAAGCCCAGAAATTGCGGGTGATTTAGGCCCATCTTTTTGACTAAAATAACCCAACTCGGTCGCTTTCATTTCCTACGACTAAGACTAGGACTAGGAACAACTTCATCTTAAGTTGACTAATTTTAAAAGAATAATGAAACCATTGGGATTGGAATATCATACTTACTTATCCTATGTCTCGTGATAACATATGTGATCAATATAGGGTGTAGCTATATAGTTTATAATTATTGAAAATAAAGATAAAAATTTTAACATTTACTTGAATTCAATGAAATTAATCGAATCTTACCAAAAAATAACATAGTCGAGTATATATGTAAATTTGATAGTTTATCTTTTGAATCAATATATAATTCGTTGATAATTTCTTTAAATTTCTCCTTAGATTAATATGGGTTAAAAAGAAGGAATGTGAGTGGAATCGAATGACCTTATACCGAGGTAGAAGTAGTTAGAAGTAGTTAATGCCTTAACCATCCATGAGGCATAAGCTTATTGAGAACTAATTTACATATGTCCTAATACGACACATGAAAGCATCGCTTTGAGTAGCAGTAGCACAAAAGAAAGTTGCAATGATTTCTTTAGATAACTTTCTTCCTTCTTGTATTGTTCAATAATTCAATAGTTCTTGATATCTATAACTCATGTTTTATGGTGCTAGTAGATTGTCCAAGCTTGGTCCGTGATTTCTCTCTACATTTAGGTTCCATGTAATTGTGTGTGTGGGTTTTAAATTTATCGATAAACAATCGGAAAAACTCATTTTTTGTAACGTTGAGGGATGTATTCATAACAATTAACCAATTAAAAAATATGTTTCATAAGTCGGATTGCCAACACAGCATAGAAAAACCACCATATTATTTTCTTATTTTAGAAGGACTATTCCTCATGTCAACTTGAACTATAATTTAAATGCACTGTTTTGAAGTCGCATTTGCGTTCAGCTCAGGCCGGCCGTTTTCTTTATTTGTACTTGCAGGGCCTGGTGTGGTGCATCTATATAAAGCCCCCGCAATTGTTACCTCTTCATATCAAGTCAATGGAGCAGAAGCGTTCTACAGCGAAAGCCATCAATTATGGGCAAGACTCCATGGAACTCAGAAGAGGGCCGTGGACTGTTGAGGAAGACTTTGCCCTCATTAACTACATCGCTCACCATGGCGAGGGCCGCTGGAATTCTCTCTCTCGATGCGCTGGTAATGATTCTTTTGTCTTGGTTTCTATGAAAGGAATCATTACCTTTAATGGCTGCCTTTCAAATTTCAACAGGCCTCAACAGAACTGGAAAGAGCTGTAGATTGCGGTGGCTTAACTATCTTAGGCCCGATGTCCGACGAGGGAACATCACCCTCGAAGAACAGCTCTTGATTCTTGAACTCCATTCCAGATTGGGAAACAGGTAGCTGAGGTGTTGTTACGCTTCTCTTATTATTTTTATTTTTAAATTGGTTATTGGTCAGGTGGTCGAAAATTGCACAGCATTTACCAGGAAGAACAGACAATGAGATAAAGAACTACTGGAGAACAAGGGTGCAAAAGCATGCGAAGCAGCTCAAATGTGACGTTAACAGCAAGCAATTCAAGGACACCATGCGCTACTTATGGATGCCCAGATTAGTAGAGAGAATTAAAGCTGCGGGTGCAGTTTCTGGTCCGGTGGTGAGTTCCCCCAGCGGTATGGTGGGAACTTGTCACCTGAGCAACATGGGCCATGGGGAGGTTTTGGAGAGCATTTACAGCGGGGGCGGGAAGCCAGGGAATGAGTTTGGGTATGTGGATAATAATACAGGGACAGGGACAGGGGCAGTGGTTGATGCGGAGGAGGATTGGTATCTGAATGATGATGACATTTGGTTCTTGTTCCAGCAGCAGTAGCAATTCATAAGGAGTTTCCATTCATCTAATAAGAAGATTGTCTGTATTAGCTTTGATTGTTGATAATGAAAATGATCCTTTGTTGGTTTTTACAATGGATTTTTGATATAAACTCAAAAGAAATGAATTTCCCGATGGGTATCCATGGTGTACCAGTACGAGAGGGTGGAGGCTTTGGTTGGGTTGAACAACAAATAGAAAAAATGAGATGATGATTGGGAATAATAATTGATGAAACCAACAAAATGGAAAACGGGAAACTTAATTGGTTATATTGTAAGGTTAATTGATAATGGATTGAAGGAGTGTGATCATCAATATACTTTATTTTATTGAATTTAGTTTAATTTAGATCAAATTTACTTAATATCTAAAGTTAGATCGATAATAAGATCCAATAGGTCAAAATAACTAATTTTATTAGGTTTTGTTATAAAAAACATATAGAACTCTAATTTGGGAGACTTTTGATTGATTTTATGTAAGAGGTTCCTCCTTAGGTTTTTTAATGAATTTTTCCTAACTTATCAAGATTTATCTTGTTACGTTCACCCGGTTTTTCACTTCTAATTCCTACTATATTATATGAGTGTGACATGTTATCATTCTTTTTATTTGAGTAAAATTTTTGTATTTCTAAGGTCATATCAAGATGTAGGTTACGGTTATCTAATCTTGAGAGTAACATCAATAATTAATCAAGTAAAGTCTCGGGTTGAGTGAATGAAGGGCTTTTGTTTTGGTGGACCATGAGTAACAAAAGAAAACAACACAGAAATAGAATGAGAATAAGAATGTTGGAACCAGGCGGACCCAACTTACTAAACATCTTATCCAATTCATTCATTGTAAGTTGTAACAACTAACAATAATCATGTTTTAAAGTTAAACACACATATGTGTTGATAATCATAATACTAGTTTTGTTACATTACTTGCGTCACGTGAACGCATTGTAATTGTATTTGTATTTGTATTGTAAAATAAATAGGTTTGTGAGTGCAACTACAAGTACATCTCCCAACTCCACCAACACCAACACGTGTGCTTCCCTTTCCCTATCTTACCTTCCAAAGTAGTTTAGATTATTTGCAATCCAGTCAAATTCACTATTCCATATAACACACGTGCTGTGCTGACTGCTGAGCTGATGGCTGTCTTTATCGCTTATGTCATTTGGCAATAGCACCAGCACTCCTTTTTGCAATGGAATAATAATAATAGTAATTCATTCAGACTAAAAATATACCAACAAAACAAAACCCCTAATGAATTGGACTACAAGAGGCCCAATATCCTTCCAACAAAAACCTGTCTCATACGGCTACGGCTGATTTTCATTTATTCAATACCAATTTAGTATTATTACCGCCAAATTCCAAATATTCGAAATGTGTGATGATCCTCATAATTATTGTGATGCAATTCATTTTTTAAGGGTTTTTCGTCCAAGATTGAGCAAGGCCATACATACTATTTGAATATTGTCTACTTATAATATTTGCTCATATACACAATCCAAATTCTCTATCTTCTCTTGGTATTTCATATTATAACAAGGGTTCATATAGAGTTGTAATGTGATCAGGTTCATGTTCGGCCTAAATTCAGCTTGTCTATGATTGTATTCATGGGTTAAACTTAAAATGCAAATATGAATACTATTATAACATTTTTCATGTATATTTATAATTTGAAAGAAAACAAAAATTTCTGCAAATAAATATGAACATTTGTTAATAATATATTATTTTAATTATCTTTAATATAAATATAATATGATAAGGATAAAATTTTAAAAATATCTAATGTACCATATTATTTTATTTACACAATCATTTTTAATATATTTGATTTCAATATGAAATTCAGAATAAATTTAAATAGATATTTCAAACAAACATGAATATTTTTCTAAGTATTTGAATAATATTTGAACATTATTTCTAATTTGGATAAAATAAGAACAAATATAAACACTATTCGATTCAAAATGTGAACAAATATCAACGCAATGAGTTCGATTTGATTGGATCAAATAATAACCATAATTTGACAATCACATGGTTTTTGCAGGCTAAAAACTAGTATGCTTTGTTTTTTGTAATCTCCTTTGTTGGTGAAACAAGTCATTTTAATTTGACCTAGAATGAAGATATTTGGAACTATAATAATTATATTTTATAAGCTTTGTGATCTTTAGAGGTAATTAGCTTGACATAATCGTGTCATTCACTTCTATTATGCATTGAATATATGAGCATTTTACTGGGCAATTGAATCATTAATTTCTAGACTTAACAACAATGAATGAATTTTACTTTAAGTTCGAAGAGTGGGTCTAGCGAAATTTGTGTGGATTGCTAAAACATGATACAAGGAAGAATTTTAGCGTTATGTGCTGCATAATGTTAAACATATGCAATTATGTTAAAAAAAGCACATGCAATTAAAGGATTTTACTCAACAAGAAATGGCTAAATTCATAAAGAACGTGAAACAACAGGTTTCCTTGTCCTACCAATTCAATACTTTTTAAAGAATTAGTTACATAAATTAATACAATAAAAATTCATCTGGATTCCATTAAAATGCTCATGAAAATAATTACAGAAACGTTAAAGTCATGGATTGTTTTTTAATCAAAAAGTTAAATATTTGGCATAGATAAGCAAGTCTTAAAATAAAATTAACAATGTTGTTTGTTTTCTGAAAATTAAACTATAAAACGACTGTTTATATTAGGGGTGTGCGTGGATCGACTAACCGATCCGATCATCATTTTTTTTATCCGATCCGATGGATACAGATAAAAAAAATCACGATCCAAAACCGATCCGCAATAGTGGATTTGATTGCGGATCGGTTTACAGATTGATTTGCGGATACCATAATATTTATTTTATAATTATAATTGATTATAAGAAATTATAATTAATCACCACAAAAATGTTACTTATTTTATAAATATACAAATTATAAAACAACCAAAAAAACGTATATTCGGAATTTTCAAACATCCATAAAGCAAAACTTGAATTGAATACAAGAATTGAATTAAAACATATGTATTTAAACAATGAATTATATTTTTCTTTTAGGTACATAAATTTGCAAAAAATAAACATAATTCATTTAGATATTCGTAATCTCAACCTATAAAATAAAATCAATTGTAAAATTAAATACATTTTAAATGATGTTATAAAATATTAGAATAATTAGCTAACTTACTAAAAACATGAATTTCAAAAATCAATATCCGATATTGATTACTTGATATTCTTGCATATCGGTTATTTTTTAAAAATAAGAATAAAATAAAAAAATTAATATTAATGAAATAAACAAATATTTTATAATAAGGAAAAAATATATTACCATATATAACGTTTTAACTTTACAAAATTAGAAAAAAGTAATATAATATAAATATCGGATCGGATATGAATTTTGAAAAATTGTATCTGATTCGAAACCGCATATGATCCGATTAAGTATTTGCGGTTCGGATAACCGAAAAATCGGTTCAGTTACTGTTCGGTTACCTCGATTTTCAAATCACCGGATTTTCATACACACCCATAGTTTAGATAACCTGAAATGCCTACAAAAAATATCATAAAAATAGTCAATTATAAAATAAATACTTAAAATTTTCATTTATTGTTTTATTTTATAGCTTCTCATACTTATATCAATAATAAGTTGTTTAAAAACCAGCAAATATTGGGTACGTTTGCAACATCGTTTGATAAATAGCGGTGACGTGAGATGATTGTACTGTGCTGTGAGGTGAACCAATTGTGATTTATAAAAACTGTTTTTGAAACAGCGGTGCAGTGATCGTGATGTCATAAAATGAATTTTTTGCCTTATTATTAAATAATTATGTATAACTTAAAAATTATATTTCATACTATTTTATGATAAATTCCTAATTTCAAAAATTACATTTTTAAAATTGTTATATATAATTTTATAGTTTAAATATGTAATTGATAGAATATAAAAATGATTGATCAAAGTTATTTTTTTAAAAAAATAAACTATAATTTACCAATGGTAAAATTGACATTTGATATGTACGTTCTGATAACCGTTGGATTAAACCAACTGTAAACTCACCGTTGTTTTCTACGATCGTACGAATGCAGTTATTAATGATGTTTGGTTAAAATAGAATACAACTACGATACAACCACCGTACCGGACTTTCCAAACAACACCATTAACACCGAGTAAACGGGGTTACCAACAGTGGCGTTCGGACTTTTAGGCTACATATAAATATAATCCAGCGCTTTCAACTTTTAAATCCTCAAAACAACCAATCATTACAGTCTGAAACGACAAACAAGATTTATTCATACTCGTAACAAACACAGAGGAATCTCGACAGCTCAGTTCTTTTCCAGTATCTTTTCGATCATGTCGGCAGCTTCTTGAACAGTAGTGATGCTCTGAGCACTTTCTTCCTCCACAGAGATCCCAAACTCCTCTTCAAGTCCCATAACAATCTCAACCTGTACGAAAAATGTAACATCATTCACTAAATGGTGTCAACTCTTCATTGGCAAGCTTACGGTGTCAAGTGAATCAGCCCCAAGGGTCGCAAACTTTGATTCCCCGTTCACATCACGCTCATCAGGAAGAGCCAATTGTTTCTTCACGATTTTCACTACCTTATTCACTGTCTCTGCCTTGGCCTGCCACACCAAAATCAATATCCAACCACGTGTTGTAAGCACAAGGAAAATAAGGCAAAATGTCGTCAAGAAACCAAAAACCTACTGCACAAGAAACTCGAAATCCATGGACAGGTAATCTCTGACTCCGAGTTTCGCTGATGAATGAAAGTGATGACTTCCTAGTATTCAAAACCTGATCCAAAATAAAAAATATGTAAGAGTTCTGTAAGATCCATTTTTATTCTGGAAATCAGTAGAAATTGGTTTCCCTTCACACAGGAACCATTTAAAATTACAAACTGTTGGAGGTCGTAATCTTAATTTTTTGCTTGCAAACGTATATTGAGATAAAACAAAGAAGCAGCAAGCTAAAAAAACAGTGTTGGTACTTTTAGCACTACAATTAGAAATGAAAAACAATGGACTTGGATTTTCAACAAATCAAATGGGCAACTTACTAGAACATGAAAAACACATAATGATGACATCACTGATTGCTCTGTTAGAATCTACTTGTTAGAATCATAAGTATGACTGATATTATGTTTGGAGTAAGCACGGATATAGCTTACAACGGAGAAGATTACACATTAACATACTTGAACAAATCATTACCCATTCTTTTCTATAAACCAATGCAAATTTTATCCCAAATTCAACGTGAGATAATTATGTTTTCAACACATCTCTTACGTCCAACGCCTGCATGTTTGAACTTGAGAATTAAAATGCACGTTTGTATTGATTGGTTTCGGAATAAATTTATTTGAGGTATGTATAAAAGAGCTTCTCCTATGTTAATTTTGAAACAATCTAACTACCTGGAAATCAAATCTTTAACTACCGATATTCCTTTGAATACTCTAGATGACGCCGTACCAACAATCAAAGGAACAAACTACAAAGATTCGCCAAAAAAAAGAAAGCAACAACAAATTAATTAACCTGGATGCGCTTAAATGAGGAAGACACCTTCGAAAGTGAGAGAGACGAAGCAGTCACACTGGCCATTGTTGAGGGCTTGAGGAACAGATCTGCCAAAAGGACCGAAAGAAGAAAGATACAGCGGCGGAGAGCACGAAGAGGGAGAATCGGGAGGGTTGAGACTCACTAGCATGATATTTAACTTTATATGAGGGGTGGGCTTCTTACATTTCTGAATATGGGCCAGCCCAGAGCAATACAAGACCACCAATACGCCACGTAACCATCAACACATTTCTCTTCTTAATCTACTTTATTTGTTGATGAAGTCCAATCAATTCGTTGTTCTTTGCAGGATTGTGTTTAGGATGAATCTATCTCCTTCATTCTAATTTCTGATGATTTTAAAAAAGTTTAATACAGAAGAGAAAAATGACATAAAAATTTTATATGAAATTCGAATATCGGAAGAAAACTATACACCATATTAGACAAATTCAATATCAAATGAATAACGAAAATATAATACTCAAGAAGACTTGAGGTCTTGGTAGCTCTCAATGTGTCTTCTTTTTAACAAAGCATGACGTGTATTTATAATTGAGATTCATTCTCATGTTTGTCACATTCGACACATTAGGTCATGTTCCATATTTTCCGATGAACGTTCGATAGTAGATATCTTATTCTTCTTGTGGTCGAGTGACGGTTGAACCATATCATCGACACTTGTTTTGCTCTTCAACTGGATTTGTACCAAACAACATGTTATGATACATGTGCACGACATACTTTGTGATCGATTGGTGTAGCCTTGATAGTCACCCCTACTTATCGACAAGAAGCCAATCCATCATTTGGAGACTCCCTGATAGTCAGAATGCCGACCAGGGCCCAAGACAAAATTGTAGCATCCCATTTGACAAAATGGCTACCAGTGTTTGGTCATAACAATCTCCTTCTCCAGCAACAGAATAGCTTCCCGATCAGTGTCTGGTATTTCCATTATGTTCCAAACCAACTTCTTTGGAACATAACTCATGTTTCTGATCGTCACTACTTTGGTGAGCATATCGGTGGGATTATCTTCTGTATCCATAATCTTTATCGAAAAGCTTTTTCATCCATAATATTTCTTATCCAATGGAACTTAACATCCACATTCTTCGTTCGATAATGGAATCATGGATTATTTGTTAGTTCAAGAGTAGTATGACTATCAAAGTGTATGGTTGATTGCCCGTGCTTCCATATTTAACCTTAACTACCTCAAAAGTTCATTGATCGCTTTCCAATGGTATATCTTAGGGTTTGACATATATCTATTTAACACACCTACTTATAAGGTAATATCATGTTTTGTGCAAACCATCAAGTATATCAGACTACCGAACAGTGATGCATATGGCACGATCGCCATGTCTTCATGATCGACTTTGTTTGTTGGATAAGAACTCTTACTAATTCGGAATTGAGTTCTCAATGACACACTCACCTCCTTAGCATGTTTCATGATGAACTTGTTCAACAACTTTTAAACATATCTTTTTTTCAACAACTTGTTTCACTCAATAGTCATCCACAAATCTCAACAGGTCAACAAATCTTTCATCTTCACTATCCATATTTGTAATTTGAGAATTTCGGTTATATCATTGGCATTTCAAAATCATCTATGTCACATCCAACACCACTTGTTGAAGATGAATCAATTTCCTTGAATTAATTTAGATGATTTAAACAAAATAAATACGATCAGTGTGTCTTCTTTTTTACGAAGCCTAGCGTGGATGAATTTATTGTGTTGACTAACCGTTTGGCAATGTCATCGATATTTGTTTTTGTCTTTGGATGGATCTGTGCGGAACGACACTCATTGTGACATGTGTACAACATGCTTTGTGACCAAGTGGTATAATCGATTTTATTACAATATAACCGATCGATTACATTGTAATATCTTCTATTTTTATTTAATTATTTTTATAATCGATCATGTTGAAATTTATTGTTATTGTTAATTTATTATTTAATGAAAATATAAAAACAATAACCGATCTTGAGTAATATTTATTTTACATTATTTATGTAAAATATTCGATGATATAAACTTGAAAAAACCAAAGTTGGTCACATATATTGTCTTCTATTACAATATGAAAATCTCAAATAATATGTGTTCAATTGTTTCTTAATACGGATATTAAAATTGTCAAATTATGTGTAATCCGTAATCAATGGTCAAAAGAAAGAAATATTTCATTATGTCTTTAAAACGTCAATTTCTCAAGAAAGAGATTTTAAATTCAAATTTATCCTTGGAAAAACGTCAAGAATGAAGGGACAAATAATTAATATCATAAATTTTATTTTATTAATAAATGAATATTTTTTAATTAAAAAATTGATAAATGTATCATTGTTAGTTTATTTAAAAAGAATTTATTTATAAAAAGTGGGGAAGCATAATAGAGATAATTGTGTAAGTTCCTGGCTCCCGGTGTTTGGTCACTGACCAGGTATGGCGGCGTCACTTTTCGCAGCGCGGCGCACCTTAGCCTCCATTGTCTTATCTCGCTCCCGTCGCGTGCTCCCTGTTCTCCTCCACGACTACTACAAACCAAACGTGGTTGAACGAGTAATGTTCCAAACTCGGCTCAGGACATCGGGTGGTTATTCCCCACTAAACGATCCGTCCCCGAACTGGAGCAATCGCCCGCCGAAGGAAACGATTCTCCTTGATGGATGTGATTATGAACACTGGCTTATAGTGATGGAATTTAATTCCGACCCTAAGCCTTCTGAAGAAGAGATGATTGATGCTTACGTTAAAACCCTAGCTTCCGTCATCGGAAGGTATGATTGATAAATTTCCCCTCTCTCTTCCTGTTAGTGAAATGAGGGGTTTTTGGTGCCCCGTCAACTCTGCGTCTATGGCGGTGCCCACCCCGTTGTTCGGTGTATTTGCAAATGTTTTGCTCTATTACACGTATGCTACCTTTTTATTCTTTCGCATTTTATAAAAAACCAAGTATTCAATAAATCTGGTAGCTAAAGCGTCTTAGGTGAACGAGTTAGGAAAATGCACTGTAATCTTTACTTTGTGGTCGTAATTTATTTGTCATTTGTGCGGTAAATGATTTTGTGGTGGAGGGGGCATGTTTAATCTGTATTATGTGCGGTTCATGACATATTTTGTCCATGGGTTTGATGAAGTAATTGATTATGTTTAGAAATTGTTATTTGGTTGCTGGATACACAGTGAAGAAGAAGCAAAGAAAAAAATTTACTCAGTTTGCACTACCACATATACTGGATTTGGAGCCTTGATCTCTGAAGAGCTATCCTACAAAGTCAAAGGTGTACTGCATGAATGTATTCGTATTATGATTCATAATCTTGTATTCTGCCTTGTCAATGTTACCATCTGATCTTAGGTTCATTATTCAATGTTTTGATTTATATGCCAAATATGTGTGAGTAGATATTTAGTTGATGAATTATCCGTGTTGGATAACAGGTGTGCCTGGTGTTTTATGGGTTTTGCCTGACTCATATCTGGATGTTCCAAATAAAGACTATGGAGGTTGGTGAAATTGGTTTGGCTAATGACGATGCCAAGGAACTCATAATGGTTTTTTGTTGCACATTGGTGGAATTATTCTTAGGTGATCTCTTTGTTGATGGAAAAGTCATTCATAGACCACAATACAGGTTCACTGGAAAACAAAACACAAGAACAAGGCCTCGCCCCCGATATGATAGGCGGAATGAGGCAATTCAGGTTCAGAGGAGAGATCCTTTGCAAAGAGAGACCTGGAGCAACGCTACTGATGAAATGCCACCAGTAGTGCGACAGGGGACTCAGGATGTATCCCCAGGAATCGCCAGGGGATCTAGCTCCAGTGACATTACCAGTTAACTTATGCAATCTGCATAAAAACTTGGTGAATTTGCATGCGAAGGCATTTTCATTAATAAATGTAAGCCGTTGACATTGAAACAATCTTGTAATGAGACATCCTTATTACTGGTTTATTTTGTGTAGACTAAGGCAATGTTTACAATAAAGCTCATTTGGAATCAAATGCATCCAAGATCCAACACTGGCTTGCGAGGTTATGATGATAGAATCATAAAACACACAAATTTATTCGGTTAATCCATTCTTGTTTGTTCATTCATTCCTCGTTGCCATAATTGACAGATAGATATGACATATGTGACACAAGTTACTGTTTAATGAAATCTTAATCTATGTGTTTTACACTCATATGAAGATTATTTAGTATATATGCTTAAGATTCAAGAGGAGATTGTTGAATGAAATCTTAATCTATATATTGTATGTTCATATGAAGATTATTTGATATATATACTTAAGATTCAGAGGGAGATTGTTGAATGATATCTTAATATATATACCTTAATATTATTTGGGATGTTATGTTTGAACTAATGAGTCGATGCATTGGACCTTTGAGATATGTGGTTGATTAGAGTATGTCAACAATAAAAGGAGAGGTTTGCCTTAGAAGGAAAAAAGACTTCCTAGACTTTAAGTGACGGCTATTACAAGAATTGGGAAGTATTGGTGTTACAAGTTCAAGGCTATCAAAGTTATCGATTCGATATATCCTTTGTTTGGTTTGGTTTGGTTTGGTTTATTGGTGTAATATTGATTACTTTTGATTTTTTTTCCTGGCGTTTCCTGGCTTGGGGCCCCCGGTTTTCTCGCTTTCCGGGTGAACAAATCTTGTGTTCTTTGCTTTCTATGCTTTAGAATCTAAGTAGTAAATTCATAAAATCAAAATAAAATTCAACATTTAATAACATGATATTTATGTATAAAAATCATTTATACATTAATTTCAACAAGTGGTGGAGATGCGGGGTATGACTATTTAGAAGTCGTTATTGCATGTTTATTTTATCTTTACTTGAATTTTGAATTTTCTAATTTATCTTAATCTATTGATTGTTGCTTTGATTTCTTTCTCATTTTATCTAAGAATTTATTACTTGTCAAATATGTCATCCTCTAGTACTAATTGACAACTTGCAAAACCTCATTTGTTTGATGACACGAATTTTAATTATTGGAAAACTTTGATGCTTACCTACTTGCAACAAGATCTGAAAGTCTATGATTATGTGATTAAGGGGACGAGATTATCTAGTAATATGTTTGATGAACCTATAGATAATGAAAAAATAAAAGCTCTTGAATTAAATACTAAGTGTTCAAATATCTTACATGTTGTACTTTTACCTGCTGAATTTAATAAAATTGTTGGATGTTGTACTGCTCATGAAATCTGGAAAAAATTAGAATTAATATATGAGGGAAATAAAAATGTTAAAAAATCTAAGCTTAATCTTCTGTTACGTGAGTTTGAACTTTTTACTATGTTACATGGAGATAATATTTATGGGTTACAACAAAGATTTAATTTGCTGGTGAATAAGATAGAACTTTTAGGAAAAAAATAAGTGTCGAGGATAAAAATTTAAAGGTTCTTCGATCTCCAAGTCTAGTTTGATAACCTATCGTGACTACACTAGAAGAGACTAGGGATTTAGAGATTCTATGTGTAGATGAACTTTTTGGTGTGTTGATTTCTAAGGAAATGAGTATGAGTTCATCGAAACCCGAAGTAAAAAACGTTAATTGTCTATAATTGAATATTGAAAATTCAGAAAACAAATATAAATTTAATAGTAAAGAAAATAAAGCATTGCTTCCTATGTGTGAGACAGATGAAATGAGTGAATGTGAAGATGAAGAAATCGAATTTTTAACAAGGAAATTTAGAAATTTCTTAAAATCAGAGAGAAATAAAAATAAATATGAACTATCTAAATCAAAAAAATATGAGGGTAAAAACAAAAAATGGTATAAGAGGTCACTTGTCACTATTGTAAAAAAATTGATCGTATAAAATCATATTGTTCTATGTTGTAGGGTTCTGAAAATACTAAAGAAAAGAAAAATGTATTGGAAGCTTTCCTGGATGATGATTCATCTGAGGAAGAGATCGAAACATGTAGTTTTGCATATGATAATAGTAAGAATGTGGCTTTCATGGGCATAGATCAAGAAGATAGCAACTCCAGTTGTGAGGTAAGCCCTCTATCTTCAGATTCTAGGGATAGTTCTTCTAGTTTTGATATTGTCGGTGTATTTCAAATATTGAGTTTTAAGTATAAAACCTTAGCGGTAAAATATAATAAATTGATAAATATGCATGAATCTGGTTTGAAAATGATGCCTGAAAAAATTATGTCTCCCTTAAATGTTGAACATGAATCTGTTGTGTGTAAAAGTATAGAAAAATTAAATAACATACTTAGATGTCAAAAACCAAATGATGATAAAGTCGGACTTGAGTTTGTTGAAACTGAAAAATGTCAGAATCAAAGACCATTTATAAAATTTGTTAAGAGTTTTGGAAATGATTATTATGTATCTGAAACTAATTGTAAAAGTCATTCTGAAATTAAAATAAATAAGAATTTTGGAATTGAGAATCATCATACATGTAGTAATGAAATTCTATTATCATCTCAATTTTCCAACAAAGAAAACAAACAGATAGATGAAAATAATGTTTTTCAAAAGTCTAAGAGATTCGGTATTGGTTATAGGAGTGGTAAAAACTTTAAAACAAATAACTTAAGAAACACAATTAAAAAATCTCCAACTATTAATTGCAAGTATACAATTGTTTTAAACTCGAGTTTCTTTTCTAATAGAAATGTTATTTCTTGAAATTCATTACATAGATACCGGTGAGAACTCTAGGACCAGGTACCCTACAATGGATGAAGCCCAATAACGATTGGGTCGACCCATGCGGTAAAAGCGAACTTGTGCAGCCCAGTAGTATACTTAAGATAAAATGGTCCGATGATCCGCTATGGGACCGAAGATAACCATGGCGAAATCAAACGGTGTTATGGTCCCTTTTTAGGGGTACCAACAGTCGTCCGGTTCGTTTAGCAAACGAACTCAGTTCTGATTTGTTTTTGTTGTGGAAGACGATTAAAAACTGGAAATAAATGATGACATGACGATGTATAGTGGAAACCCCAGGAATTGGGGTGAAAACCACTTGACTAAAAGCAGATTATACTCTTAGTCTGTTCACTAATCAAATAATCCATAATGAATACAACAGAAGCTTAATGAAAATGACAAGGAAAAGAAAGCAGTAAGAATTCCGGCAGGGTAACGGCATGTTCTTACGCATTCAAAATGTCCTGCTATTTCCTTCGTTGCGCCCGGTATTTATAGAGTTAGTGGCGTGTGTAAATCACGCTCTGTAACTGCCTCTGACAGGTTTGTTAGAGGTTGTTATCGCGGGATGTAAAACGAGGTTGGGACCGAGGCGTGGTCTGCGTGATCGGGCCCAAGGCGTGGTAAATGTGTGGAGGCCCGAAGCATGGAAAACGTGAGTCTGTAACCGTTCGGACCGAACCAAGGAGTCAGTTACCAGAAAACGTTTTATTTCTCATAAGGTTATCTTCGGTCATCTCGTTAAATATCGGGCCGCTTTTCCTTAAGTGTACAAATGGGCTGCAAGAATTCGTTTCCGCCATTTGAATTAGCCCAATAGTTAATGGGCCTTACCCATCACAAGGTACCCGGTCCTAAAGTTCTCATCAAACGGTTTCTGACAGCTGGCCCAATGGTTCGGTCGAAACGGTTACAAACCCACGCCTTCCATGCTTCGGGCCTCCACACGTTTACCACGTCTCGGGCCAGATCACGCAGACCACGCTTCGGTCCCGGCCTCGTTTTACATCGCACGAAAGCAACCTCTAACAAACCTGTCAGAGGCAGTTACAGAGCGTGGATTACACACGCCCTCAACTCTATAAATACAGAGCACAACGACGGAAAAAGCAGTACCTTTTGGACGTGTAAGAACATGCCGTTACTCTGCCGGAGTTCTTATTGCTTTCTTATACATTGTTATCTTCTTAAAGCCTTTGTTGCATTCTGTAATGAATTATCTAATTAGTAAACAGACTAAGGGCTTATCTCGCTCTTAGTCAAGTGGTTTTTTCCCCAATTTCGGAGGTTTCCACTATAAATTGTCTTGCCTCGTTATTATTTACATTTTTAAATCGTCTTCCCACCAAAAACAAATCATAACCGAGTTCGTTTCTTAACGAATCGGACGACTGTTGGTACCCCCTAAAAGGGACCATAACATATACTTTTATAACTGATCAAATGAAAACTTTACAATTAGAAAAATAACCAAAAGATGGATTCCTAAAACTAATTGATTGGTCAACAAAATTAGAATAATACATTAATGTAAAATTATTTTTCTATGCATTTATTTTTCTTAAATTGTGTATTTTGAGACTATTTCATTGATATGAATATGTGATTTGCATGAAATAATGAGAATAATGATTATGACTTGACTTCTCTCACTTACGATATATATTAGTTGTAGACTAATACGCAAGGACCTTGGTGATAACCTTTGCAAATTAGAATTTGTTTTCCAGGTTTGTTATGTGGATATTGAATACTCAAAACACATGATAGAAAACATATCATTATTATTAAATATCAGATCATGTCATAAAGATTTATTTATAATCGGTCTAATGTCTTGCTCTTAAGACTGTGTGTGTTTATTGTCTGCTACTTCATATAAGTAAAGTTAGGTATGTCTTTCAATTTGTTTGATATTTGGAAATATTAAGTGTATTTTTTTATCAGTTATATGAATTTGCTATTTCATCTTAAGTGCATATGTTCTATCTTAATCTTGTATATTTGACTCGGATTAAGGGGATATTGTTTAGATAACATATATGTGTTAGATTCAATGGGAGATTGTTGAGTTTGTATATGCATTTAGAATTAGGGGGAGATTCTTTAATGAAATCTTAATCTATGTGTTTTATACTTATATGAAGACTATTTAGTATATATGCTTAAGATTTAGGGAGAGAATATTGAATGAAATCTTAATCTATATGTTGTATGTTCATATGAAGATTATTTGATATATATGCTTAAGATTCAGATGAAGATTATTGAATGATATCTTAATATATATACCTTAATATTATTTGAGTTGTTATGTTTGAACTAATGAGTCGATGCATTGAGCCTTTGAGATATGTGGTTGATTATAGTTTGCCAACAATAAAAGGAGATGTTTGCCTTAGAGGGAAAAATGACTTCCTAGACTTTAAGTGACGTCTATTGCAAGAATTGAGAAGTATTGATGTTACAAGTTCAAGACTATCAAAGTTATCGATTCGAGATATCATTTGTTTGGTTTGATTTGGTTTATTGGTGTAATATTGATTACTTTTGATTTTGTTTTCCCAGCGTTTCCTGGTTTGGGGCCCCCAGTTTTCTCGCTTTTCGGGTGAACAAATCTTGTGTTTTTTGCTTTGCATGCTTTAGAATATAGGTAGTAAAATCATAAAATCAAGAGAAAATTTAATATTCAATAACAAGACATTTAATTATTAAAATCATTTATACATTAATTTCAAAAATTACAACCTTATAGCAAATGAAAACTTTGTGACAACTACCACATCTTTAGCCGAATAGATGATAATGTGCTAGTATAAGAAGAAAAGAAGGATATCGAATTGGATAGAATGGTCTGGTACTAAGTGGGGCCAAATGATATGATACCGACGGGTGTGAAATGATAGAGAATTGGTCTTAACTCTAAACCCATTTTAAAATAGTATTTATATATATTCAACCGCACTTAATGTGATACTAGAAAGCACCTGAGGGTTGATCAACACATAAGCAGAGCAATGAGGTGATCGAACTTGATTTCGAGTATCGCATTAAGTGCGGTTGCACACTAAACCTCAAAATTAACATTACAACACCAAAAAACCCAAGTAGAGCACGAGAGAAATAGTAGCATTAGATAATAAAGTTGCAAAGGTTTTGAACAGATAACTTTGTTGTATTGCGTTGGTTGTTTAAGAATTCAATAGGTCTTGAGGCTTGTAACTTGATATTCTTTGTGTTAGTGGATTGATTAAGTTTTGGTCCATAATTTATTCCCGATACTGGGGTTCAACGTAAAAGATTTTAATGGTTATTCCATTCCGTCATGTGTGTAGGAGTTGGAAGTTAATGGATAAGAATCATAAAAATCACTTTATGCTAACAATAATTATTCAACTTGTCTGTTGTGACGACATGAGTACACAGGGGATAAGGTTAAGCAGATCGAAAAGGAACTTTCCATGAGATGGAAAATGCAAAGTAATATTCCCATTTTCCACACCAAGTTTGTGGAAATAATGTCAACTAAATACTCTTGAAATTTAGGATTCAATGGGTCTGGGAGTGCAACCTAGTCCATAAAAAAACTGAATCATATTGAAAATATTTGGGTCAAATCAATTACCCATGATATCACTCTTCTTGTAAATTAAATATTTTCTATTTTCACATCCAATGTGGGATATATTTCAACAAATACATTAAGTAAAATTTGTCGGGTTTTTTGATCTTTTGATAACTAGGGTGATTATTTGATATAAAGTATGTAGCTGCTCTCCTTTCATATGTATAATGTATATATTGAAGCAGCCCGCATTGAAAGTTAAAAAGTTGCTTCTGCGAAACTCAAGACGTTCTCAACTCGCCAGAATGATGCCATTAACCTCAAACTTGCATTTATCACATCTTTCAAGTGCTTATTTGTGTGCTCATCATTTTCATACGGTACACTACGCCCACGAAGTATACATCCATCGCTCCTTTCCAATTTCTTCAAAGGTACGACGGTCAAGAGGTATTTTTCGACTGTGTTCAGCGATGCCCACCGGAGATTCTCTCTGGTCGCCCATGTCTCAGTTTGAGACACTACCTTTTGAGCTTGAAAACGAGTCTGATTTTGATCGAATCGTGTCTCCAGATGGCCTGATTTCTATCTGTGGATACGGATCTCTCCTATCCGGTTTGTGCCAGACCAAAATCGTCAAAAAGTTGACATTTGTTTCGGAAATTGGTTTGCTGTTGTTGCTGGTTTTTCCCCCTGCAACTTAATAGTTGGATCGTTTGACGTTATCTTGCAGAGAGCAGTGCAAGGGTCACCTTCCCGGATTTGATTAATTTCAGAGTAGCGAAACTGAGTGGGTTCCGGAGGGTGTTTGCTCACTTGGCTCCTATTTTCTTTGAGAGGGGCATTGCTAAGCCTGAGACCAAGGTGATTTTCGCTGTCTCAACTTTCGAACTATATACACAATGAAATAGTCTGCTGGTGTTGATCGGATGTATGATCCTATTTGAGTTTTGAAATACAATACCGATAGATCCTATTTGTGTCGTAACTCAAAATTTCAAGGGGCTGGTAATGGTAAAGAAAACAAACAAAAGATACAGCTAGCTTTAACAATGTCTAGTGGAGTTTCTAGTTAAACCGTTACTGTTTGATTTTTGTTAGCAGGAGACATCGAGCTTGAGTGTGGAAGCATGTGAGGATGAAACTCTGGTGATATCAGTTTTTGAGATTGGAAAATCTGAGGTAATGGCTTGCTTTGTCATGATTATGGTTAGAGCAGGGGCATGACCTTACATAATATGCGCTTCAGATACCAGCTTTCATAGAGAGGGAGCATGAATTCCGTTTTTTAGCTGTGAGTTTGTTCTCTCCTTTAATCATCATGATAGTAATTAGTGTTTTACTTTACGTTGTTTTTTGTGAAAACTTTCCCAGGTTATCCCAGAAACACTTAACGGGTTGCTCTACAGCACTCCATCAGTAAGATGTTTTTAAACTTACACCAATAGCCACTTTGACGATCTCATTGATTGAAATTATAGGTACTATGTGCTCGTTATAGTGATGAAGAGTACTTTGTCTACAGATGTAAAGGTGACCTGACCTTTCTTCATCTCATCTACTTATTTCTTAAAAAAACAAGCAATTTTGCTTGCTTCATTAATAGCAGGAAGTGAAGAGATGTTATTTCAGCGGTACGGAAGACATGGCGTTAAAAAGATCTGGGTGGATGATATCCTACCTTGCAGGTTGTATCTCCGCCACTGGTGAGTGAGTGACTGTGCACGTACTTGTTAATGTTTGTAAGCTGAAACTATTCTTGCAGTGTACTGGCAGCAAAGAATCTCTGCGACTTGGCTTACGATAATTTCCTGGATCATACGTTTCTTGGAGATCGGAAGACAACGATTCGCGAGTATTTAGCTATAAAGGGCTCCGATATACTGGAAGGGGACCCTCCAGAACATCTCAAGAACCGGTATGGCGGTTGACGTTGATCAGGGTACGTTTATGGGCTGGTGTTGTACTTGTGCCATTTGTAACAAAAATTGTAATTTAAGGAAACATGTTTGTTGTCTCAACTCCCCACTAACCGCTTAGTCTTTTAAAAATATACCATACACAGAAAAATTGCGGTCGTTGTTCTCACATAATACGTGGATCAGACAACTCATAGATGAATTCCATAGCAAAATTTGAGCTGTCTTGCTATAATCCGAATAATGCATCCAAGAAATTCGAAGAAGCAACATCTTCCGTGTTGTCACCGAAGAAATCATTTGCAACATCTTGCCTTCTATGTTTGCGCTCTTCAGCTATTGATTCTTGTGTTTCCGAGCAGTAAATTTTCCTTATGTGGTTCACCGGTTTTTCAGCCACAACAAACTTGTTGATATCACGGCTTCTCTCTTTGAATCCTGCCCATACTGAAGTATGTGGAGATCAGTTAAACATTGAAGATGCTGGAAACTGCCATAGTTTTATGTTGATAATAAACACATTACTCCGTGGAATCATTTGAGTTAATGCTCATACCTCCATAATGATGCAGAACAATGGAAGCAGCAACGGTGACATTCAACGAAGCAGTGCCAACTCCATATTGTGGAATATAAACAAAAAAGTCACATATCTCAGTCTCCTTACTGGAGAGGCCTGTACCCTACAACATGAGAATCTATCTTCACTACAACAGCTAAAAGAACTGAAAACCCCCAAATTCCATCTTATCATGTTCAGGCACTAAGAAGAGAGAACATAAATTAAGTTGCGCTAAAACATTTTCATCCTAAAACCAACAATAAAACATCCGAACGTAAAATATTTACTTTCAATTACCCAAAAAAGTTGGAGTCATAGTTCAACCTCGTTACCAAGAAGAAAGGCAGTGCTCTTCCTGAAGGGATGATCGCTCACTGCCATAGCACCATCCGTGATCTCCACACCACAAATATCACAGTCCCTCTCCTAAGTGCAAAAAAAAGGAATCATAATCGAAAAGGTAAATCATGAAGTTACTACCATTCCCAACTGTCCATAACACGCACACATCTTTGCTGTTTCCCTGCACCATTCAGCAGTGGTCGCCCTGCTGATGGCGAACTTAAAACAAATTCTAGCTATGGGAAACTAGAAGATGTCTAGCATTTAAAGTATACCTAAAGACAGTCAATAAAAAATTGGCATTAGGGTAAACGCGAAACCAACTATTTTTGTAGCAATGAACGCAAGATTTTCTGGAATTGTGAATTAACCTTAAGGAAAGCACAGGCCGATGTAAGAGAGTAGAAATGGCGGAACCGTATATGCGAGGTGGAGCCATGGCTTCCAAAGGCGTTAAAGTCGCGACGTCCCACCAATATTATCTCTGTAACCCCAAAGGCGGTAGCGCTCCGTGCAAGCGTCCCAACGTTGTGCCTCTTTGCTATGTTGTGTACAATGACGAAGCTCTCGAATTTTCCTGTCTTAGCATCGTCGGTATCCATGGTTACGACTAACAGATTGGGATTGGGATTGGGATTTTCGTAAGGGTTTTGAGTCTTAACGAATGCGGCGTCCACAGGCCCATGTGGTCAATTTCATTCAAGACCCGTGGGAGCGCATCCCAGATACACTAGCCTTTTATTATAATGGGATAGGATCCCCGCAGATAAGAACACTAGCAGTCGAAGTTCCCTATGACCACCGACTGGAAGCACCATGAACGTCGAATACATCGGCTTAGCTATTTGTCTGCGCTTTTCCCAATCAACCTACTTTCAAATCTGTTTTCCAAAGTAATACATTCATTAGTCTATTGGTCAATTTTCTTAATTTTTTCTGCGCATTTTGAGTGAATTGTTCTCAATGTTAGAAGAAAGATTTACCATGTCAAAATTTTGAAATTCCAACATCAATCATTTTGATTCCTTGATGGGATTTTGACTTTCTACATTGAAAATGACATCTTACTGCATCAATCTTCATCTTCTTCCAGAACGGTATGTATCATGAAGAATAAATCTTGCAAGGCCAAATGCCTTGGCAATAATTCTTCTAATAATATAAGTTGAAATACAAGAGTCTAGGCTAAAAGAATTGAGAGAATGCTTGAATGGATAGACATTTTCAATGTGGTTATCACCACAATCAAGGTACTTGAATTCCCACAAGAAAATTGGTTATCAAAATGACGACCACCACAAATGAACGTCGCTTTATTTTGTTATCTTACCCACTAATCTCAAAACTCATGACGGAATTTTGACGTAGTAAGTATTTCTTCTAACATTCAAGAATAATTCACTCCAAATGCACAGAAAATTAACGAAATTGATTGGTAACCTAATAAATAAAAGGTAAAAAGATTATTTGAAACAAAGAAATTATCTATGTTGCACAAACAATGGTGCGAGTTATAAGATTCGGAATGCGAAATTCGTTAATTTTTTACGAATTTAAATATGGTGCTTTAAAGATTTGTTGATTAAAATAATATAAATATATTATTTTTACAATTTAATTAATAATCCAATAATATTTCAAATAATTTCGATTACTAATATAGATTGTATAAAATTTCATACAAATTAATTAAAATATATTTTTTTTTCATTTTTTTTAAATATTTACGCACCCAGTACGTATCGTGCTCCACCGGGTGCAGATTGCACCAATTCGACCGAATTGTGTAACCTAGAAAATATACCGTGGGAAACAAATTTTAAAAGTAGGTTAGTTGGGAACTTGTTTTTTTTCCCAACTAACCTACTTTTAAAATTTGTTCCATCATCCATATTCTATACTAGACGAGTGGATTCCAGTAGAAAGTAATATATATTGGGTTGTTTGGTTTAGCTTTTCAAAATTACGGTGAGGTGCGGTGATCGTACCGTGCGTTGAGATGACCGTGATAATTATGATCGGGATTTAGAAAACTGTTTGCAAAAACTACGGTGATCGTATCGTGATTTTAATAAAATGTCTATTTTAACATTTATATTAATATATTTATTATATATTAATAAAATGTATATTTCCTTTAATAACTTCAGCAGCACATAATCGAACAAATGTCTATGTTAATCGTATATCACAAGTTGCTACACTTTTAATTTTTTGGGTGTTACCGTCTAAATTGTCCATTTGTTCTACTGTCCGCCAAAATACACTTTTAGTAACAACTCTAACAACATATTCATACGATAGAAATACAAAAACAAGTCAAAATATTTTTAAAAGCGGCATATTAAATCCGGAGAAATAAAAAACAATCTAACTCTGAATGTTTCAATCAATATAAACAATCGGAAGAACAACCCAAAAGAAAAAAACTAAAAAAAAACCGAAAAGAAATCCATACAATCGAATACGTACCTTGCAAAAAGAAACCTAAAAATGTAGAATCACAACTTGGTAAAAATTGTGTAAAATTTGTGAAATAAGAATAAAATTGGCTAGGGTTAGAGTTTGGTTTTAAAGTAATTAATTGAACTTTGAATGACAATTTTGGAATTTACGAAATCACGGTGGGTTGGCCATACGTATCAAACCATGGCCACATGACTACCAAAAACTCCGGTGCGATCACCGCAATTGACCCAACTGTTTGGTAGTGTAAAATAAATCACGGTGGGGTCACCGCACCGTGGTGGCCACCGTGAAACCAAACAACCCCATTATATCCCCATAGCAATGGCAGTAAAATCTTGAATGGTGGCAATGTCATTGATTCTTACCACCCCCTTTTAACCTGCATTCATTTCACGGACAAGACAACAGTTGGATCTGCAAGACAACTAACAAAATCACCGTTGCAAAATCTCAAATTCAAAGTCCTGAGGACTGCAGGTCATCCGCATGCAATTTTCGGCCCCGACCATATAATCAATCACACGGCACATTAAAGGCATCAGCATTCAGCAAAAGCATTACCAGATAAGTTAGTTGAATAACTAAGTCCACAAAAGCATTAATTAAGCAAAGGCTTTAGAGGGAAAGTCTAAAACACTGCTCTTCTTTGAACCACTTTGGCTTTCTCAGCATCAATGATTGATTCCAAAAGTTTCACTGAGCTCTCCATCTCACCTTCCTTATTCACAATCACATAATCAAACTCCTTCAAATGCCTCAACTCCTCTCTAGCAGCAGCAACTCTCATCAACAAAGCCTCAACCGTCTCACTCTTTCGATCAATCAATCTTTTCACCAAAGCCTCCTCACTTTCTGCCACAAAAAAAACAAACACGGCACTATTTCTCAAGATCCTCCTCAATGTAGCAGCACCCTGTATATCCACCCTCAAAACAATGTCACACCCTTTCGCCATATAATCCCTAATCTGCTGCTTGGGAATCCCCTTATAATCACCGTATACTATTGCGTGCTCCAAAAGCTCATTTCTCTCAATCATATCCAAGAATTCTAATTTGCTCAGAAAAAAATAATCTTCACCATCTACTTCCCCAGTCCTTTTCGCTCGGCTTGTCGCAGTGACCACAAAATGCAAATCCTCTCTAACTTCCCTTAGTCTTCTAATGACAGCATCTTTTCCTACGCCACTTGGACCACTAATCACAATGATCAGAGGGCTAGGATTTGGAACTGTAGGTTGAGAAGTGAATGCGGTGCCCAAGGACGCTTCTAGGGCCCGAAACACTTCGGTCCTGCCCACATCATCAGGATGTGGAATGTGGACTGCAGTGGACATCCTTCGTTCACAAATTACCGAATTCGTGGTATAAACCGGATCGGAACACCATGATTTCACCGAAAGAATCCCCAATCGGGGAAATTTTACGTTTGAAGGAAGGATTGAATAGGAACGCGGACTGAGAAGAGGTACCATTATTGGCGAAAAAGAAGACGTGTTTAGTTGGGTTTTCCATAAGGAGCCGCACAAACTCCGGAAAATCATCGATAAAGATGAAGTCAATGTCCAACAAGTTTCAGCGTCCCAATCTGAAAATAGAGTTCCTCTGGGAGGAAGAAAACCATACTTTACTCTCGTCCCTACAAAATTTAGAAATAAATCTATAATTTTATAAATAAGTTTCATCTTATCTATACAACAATATTAGGATATTTATAATTTTTTTTTTATATCATAATTTTGTATAACTATTTATTTATAATAATATTTTTATCATATAAATCACATTTTATATTTTAAATTAATACTTGTAGTTTTTACGATAGTGAAACACTCTAAAATTTTAATTAATTAGTAAATACATTTCTTATTACAATTCTAAATTAAAAGTATAATCAATCAACTAAAATTACTAACACAGTAAAATCGATTAATCTATATTTTCAAACATTTAGTACCAATTAATTATAATATTATTGATAATCAGTATAATAATTGTAGTTGTATGTTTGACAACTTAGGACACAAGCAAATTTCTGTGGAAAAACTCGAAAGAAGATGGAAAAAACCACGTTGCCTGGAAGAGGACTTCATCGACTGATCCATAATGCAAAAAAATGTAAAATATGTTACAATGGATGAATAAATGAGGCGATAACATGCAATAATAAGAACATATGAATACATGAAATGTCGGCTAGAGTTTGGTCTCTCCTAAATCTAGTATGAAATTTGATATTTTAATATGTTATTTATGGAGAATTATGCCATACTTTTGGACTTGACGGCCTCCAACTTATCTTGAGTCACTTTTTGGACTGAACTCTTTGAGTGAACTGAACCCTATTCGTGGTACCAATTTAAGGATTTCCAACCATGTGCTTTTATAATTACATGTTATTAATAATAAACTTTTAAAGTACACCTCAATTTTTTTCTTGTAATTCATTAAAGTCAGTACAATGTTGATGTTGATGATGTAATTTGAATATAATTGTGACAAAAAACAGGATGACATGCTATAATTTTATCAATTCAATATTTACTTATGATATATTTTTGTATATAATACTTTTTTATTAATTTCAAATAATACTTTAGATAATGTAGATATATTATGTATTTCACCTTTAGTTTCTACAATATCTCACTATCAGCGTCCCAAAATACATATTTTTAATAATGTTATTTCTTCTCATGTGCACATTTGATATATTTCACCTTTACTTAAGTCATTGTCATGTCCTTAACACTTCACTTACTTCAACCATTATGATACTCTTAAATTAACTTAAGCCAAATGCATGATGTCGTGCTCTAACAATTTAGAACACATTGGGCATGTTTGGAATATCGTTTGATAAATAGCGGTGAGGTGAGATGACTGTATTGTGCTGTGAGGTGAACCGATCGTGATTTAAAAAAACTGTTTTTGAAACAGCGATCACTAATCGTGATGTCATAAAATAATTTTTTTGCCTTTATTTTCAAATAATTGTTTATAACTTAAAAATTATATTTCGTATAATTTTATGATAAATTCATTATGTCAAAACTACATTTTTAAATTATTATATATTTTTTTATAGTTTGAATATCTAATTGATAAAATATAAGAAGTTATTGATTAAAATTATTTTTTTTTAAAAAAATAAATTATAATTAACAAGGGTAAAATTGACATTTGACATGTGCGTTTTGGTGGCAATTGGGTTAAACCAGCTGTGAACTCATCGATGTTTTATGCGGTGGTACGAACACAGTTATTAATGATGTTTGGTTAAAATAGAATACAACTGCGGTACATTCACCACACCGTCTGGTAGACTGAGTTTCCAAACAACACCATTGTTCTATATACTTGCATGAAATACTGTTCATTCTTTAATTGACAGCGGAAACTAATATACTTAGTCATATACTAATTCATATGTCCATATACAACATAAAACCGAAATAAGTTCTTACAAAATAAACTAGGACAATTGTTCATTATCTTAATTCAATACTGATAACATATATTCTACTGCTCGCCTTCAATACCTATATAACAATATATCATTGATCGGTCATGAGAGTGATGAAACAAGTAAGCAGTATAATAATGCAATAAGTAACATCACATAATATAACCATATATTATGCAGATGGTTGTTTTTATCATGTATTTACCAGCATAACAGTTCTGATCTTTGCCTTAATTCTTGATTTATGAATAACCAAGAATTAATGAACATAACTCATGCGTCGCCCAATATTAGAAACAGACAGAAAGCCCGACCAATCCATAATTGTGTCGAGGAAGGTTTAAAACGATTTGTGACAATGGAAGTTGACACTAGTTTTTTATTCCGTATAACAATATCATCTAGTACTTTGATGAAATCTTATCTTACAAATTCCTCATTTGTCATTCCCAAATTCGAAGTAAGAAATCAAAAAAACTCTATGTTGATGAGTGCACATATTGGGGAATGATAGGAACTCCGAGATCGGGTACTATGAATGAGCCCAGCCCGAGAGATAATTTCAATCCAAGATGCGATTTGACTCGAACTAGAGATAGCAATCCCCAAGATAGAATTGGACATGCAATTAGACAAAGTATTGGAGCATTAATCTACACTTAATTTGTCCTAGGTGCTCCTCCAGATAAGATTGGAACTTTCGATATTGAAACGGTACCGACATGTTCAACGGACTAGCGAGAGTTAAGAAAACTGCTTATCACTATGGCAAGTGCACGTCTGGGGAAGTTACATATTTTAGTAGATCTGATAATAGAAAGGAGCGTGAAATAAGATAGAAACAAAGGACGATTTGGTTTCTACGATATTCTATAAATATGATCTCCTTTCACAACGAGGAGAGGTTTTTTGGGACGAGTCCAGAGGGTGTGAAAACTAGTACTGGGTAGACGAGTCTCCTCGGCGTTAATATATTTTTCACGGAGTGTGAGAGCATCTTTTGTGGTATTCATGCCTATTTTTAGCCTTGTTTCTCTGATTATTTTGTACACAAATTCATCGTGAAAGTGCGTTGAGGGGATTCATCATCCTCTCGACACCGTGATTTTTTCCCAATTATTTATAGTTTTACACTTTAAATCTTCCGCGTGTCTTATTTGTTTTCTAAGTACTGCAACAACGACATGAAATTTATGGTCTCCAATAGGCAATGATCTAAATATTTGAATATATGTCGATTGAAAAACTAGCTCCTTCCAAATAATTGTTTATGCGCGTTTTAACTTTGATCTAGTTGGACTATTTAGAATGGTGCACAACTGCACATGCATGCGCAATCTAGTTTGGATTTTTGTTCATCCAATACCTTGTTTCTCTAATTAGGCCAAACGTTCTTGTATAAATGTTTTAAAATTGGTTCTTGAAGTTCGACACGTCAATCTCAATGTTTCATCCATATGAATTTATGATAGATTCATTTCATCATCAATCTGTTAACAAATGAAATGTTAATATTATTTATTTATACTATATTAAAATAGGTTACGATTACAAACTCACGTTCACTCCTTCAATTTCTCTGTTTTCTTATTTCTCATCATTTGGATTTCGGTAGTTCATAGTGCATAGTAGCCCCTGGTGAGTTGTGCGCAAACATGGTCCCTTGTTTCATACATAAATTTAATTCCCGTCCAATTTGCTATGGGTACGGCTTCTCCTATTCTACAGTGTGGTGTTTATTCGCCCACATAATTCTTTCCTAATTTTGTGCAGAATTTTTGTTTGTTGAGTCTACGGATCACGCGACCTGATACGCGCGCCTGCCTCTTACCGGCACCGTGATGCCTTCGAATCATTTGGAGACTGGAAGGGAGACCGCGAAGCGGCTGTGGTCGCGTCTTCCCAACTCCGATGCTCATCTAGACAGCACTGCCGTCCATGAGCTGATAGGCGGTTTTAAGGAAAACGAAGTTGGGACTGTGGAGAGCCTTGATTATGAAGTTATTGAAAATAGCGCTTACAGGGAAGAACAGGTTTCGGACATTTAATACCTAAATTCTACCTTTTGTTAGCAAAATGATTTCTTTGATTGCTGTATAAGTTGTTGATATTCATCTTGTAGTTGGTTTTCATCCTAATATCATTTTAGAAGAGGAATTTTGAGTCCTTTTTATTGGTGGTGAGACTGGGATTGACAGTGTGCAGGGAATACCAGTTGTAAAATGAATTTTGAACTAGTTATAATCTATCCTTTGATAATACTACATTGAGTTAATATTCTTCTGTAGTTGTTTGTCATCCTAATATCATCATAGAAGAGGAATTTTTAGTCATTTTTATTGGTGGTGAGGGTGGGGATTGACAATGTACAGTGAATAGCAGTTGCAAAATGTTTTGAACTAGTTGTAATCTATCCAATGATAATGCAACATTTAATATGTTGGACTATTGAATACTGATATTGGCAATAAGCGAAATACATGATAACAAAGGTAATTTGCTTGTTTCTTCGTTCTCCACCTGCTTATCATTTCCTCATATGTGCTTATTGTTTTCTCTTCATTTATTCATTCAGTATATAATACTTATTATTATTTTTAAATATAATTTTGTAATTTTCCCTAGAGTAAAACCTTTATTTACATCTGATGTTTTAGAAAGAATATACTACCTTCGATGGATACATTGGCAGTTAGTGTTCTTGACATGAGACAAATGATTAGATTGTAAAGCTATATTTTTTTGCTTACACATTGTTCTCAAACAGGCAAACAAGGGAAAGCTGTATATGGCATATATTGTTCTGGTGAAATGGATTTTGGCATTACTCATTGGCATTGGTCAGTTTTAACCTTTTTTTGTTTTTTTATGTTTTTTGCATAAAGTATACTTTCCTGCATCATGGAGACAGTCCTTTCGAGAATAACTTACTTTTATTTCCAATATATATCAAAGTTACTTTCCATTGTAATATATATGCCCTGGTTTTTTTTGCACATACTTCTAAGTAAGTTTAGAGGTGTATGAATATATTTACCCCGATGCTGGCGCATTCATATTGCATTTTTGTTGAGTTCTTGCGCTTTCTTGTGCATATGCTTGTCGTCTGAAATTAAGTGTATTTTTCATCGAGAATAGGTGAAATCATGCATGTGTAATTAAAAATATTGGGATTAGTAATGAAAATATGTGGAATAAAGTTGAAACATCCAATATTCTTGAGATGGATAAGAGTTGAACATATCAAGCATGCACAAGGGTGGGTATTGCATTCTACAACATTTATGACTGAAATCTAGTTACTAAAGTTTTCACTATTTGCATTCAGGGACTGCACTAGCTGCCATTCTTATCAATATATCCGTTGAGAATTTTGCTGGATGGAAGTACTCTCTGACGTTCAACATAATTCAGGGGTCATACTTCGCTGGATTCTTGGTCTACATGCTGATCAACTTGGCTCTGGTTCTGTCTTCAGTCTATATTGTCACAAATTTTGCACCAGCAGCTGCAGGATCTGGAATTCCTGAAATCAAGGGTTATTTAAATGGTAGTTCCAATCTTTTAAACATGAACATATAATGTGGATATTACTGGATAAGATTCCGATTCATTAAATATACAGGTATTGACACGCGAGGCATACTTCTTTTCAGAACATTGATCGGGAAGGTCAGGCACTTCTTATTTCATTTTTGTTGACACCATCATCTTCATACCGATTTTCACCCCTAGTGACAGATTTTTGGTAGCATAGGGTCAGTTTCTGGGGGCTTGGCCCTTGGTAAAGAAGGTCCTCTTGTTCATATTGGTGCATGTATAGCTTCGTTGCTTGGACAAGTAAGTATGCATTAGTATGACGTTTGTAATTGTGAATCTGCTGCAGATTGTGGTGGAAAATATTTCTGGGTATTCAGCAGTTTTTTTTGCTTCACATATTCAAAAGCTGCTCTTGTTTGCTCTGTAATGAGAAGATGGGCTCAATTTGGGTTTTAAATTAATTTCTCTAATTTGCAGTATTTAATTTGCATCAAATTTGTTTGTAATCTGTGTAGTGTTTTAAAGATCTGCCTCTGCTATTTTGTTATACTACAACAGGGGGGATCCACAAAGTATCATTTTCGTTCAAAATGGCTACAAATGTTTACAAGTGAACGAGATCGCCGTGATCTTGTGAGTTACTGTTTGTTTACTGCATGCATCAATAGTATAGTGGGCTTGTTTGGTGCTGCGCTTCGTGGGCTCACCATGGTATAAAAACCAAACAAACCCCCTCAGTTTGGTGGTCTCACTGTTGTTTTGTACATTGAATCGCAGTGCATGTACCGCAGTGCTAATTCCACTGTAGTTCATGAATTTTCTACACCAAACTACGATTATTTGCTTGTTTTAAAAATTCCATATTGACACTTGGATATCATTTTTGTTTGGCATCTAGCCTTTTTATTTTGCCAAATTATTTTGTACAAACACAATTTAATTATATAATCCTTTGTCAAACATATTTTACCACGTATTGCAAAATATATACTTGTTTTGACTAATAAGATTAAAAATTTAATAATAGTTATCCAGACACGAACATGTCATTTTCAGAAACTGTGATGAATGTACCGCAGTTTTGCCGAACATTTTTCTAAATCATTATCATCTAATCTTGTGGTGAACTCAACACCTGGTGAGGTGCAGCCAATGCCCTACAGTTTTTCCAATAAGCCCCTTATAAGCTTTATTTCTTGTAAATCTTTTTCAAATCTATGCATCCTCACATGCTGGCTTTGGAACAAGGTCACCTGTGGATGTGCAGCAGGAGTAGCTGCTGCTTTTAGAGCTCCAGTTGGTGGTGTACTCTTTGCACTGGAGGAAGTAACATCATGGTACCTTTTATTTTTATAAAATATTTTTTTTATTTCTGTGTATAGGGCTTATTACCTAGTTGTTTAAATTGATGTTTTTACTTTGGTATATTTTTTACTTGTCAACGGTATTGCGATTAAGTAAACCTGTCAACTAAGTTGTGGATTTCACAATACATGTAGCATTGAGGAGGCTGAATAAAATTCTCAGATATGTTCATTAATCTTATTCCTGCAGTTGATTACTTATCTAGTTGGTTTTGCTCTGAATGTTCCATATTCGGACAGAACTTATTGTGCATAGATGTGTAGATGGGATATATGGATACATTTTTGAAATTGTAAACATTTCATGATGTTACTCTTGCTGTTTAAGGTGGAGGAGTCAGCTTATGTGGCGTGTTTTTTTTACATCTGCCATTGTGGCTGTTGTTGTCCGTACTGCTATGGCTTGGTGTGCAAGTGGAAAATGTGGGCATTTTGGTTCTGGAGGTTTCATTATTTGGGACATTTCGGGGTGATCATTTTACCATTCACTTGGCAAAGTTGCTTTTCCTGACATTCTCAGTTAACACCATTACAAGTTTCTGCTTGTATTCTAACCAATATTATTTTTAGTGGTCAAGAAGATTACTCATTTCAGGAGTTGTTGCCAATGGCTGTTATAGGAGTTATTGGTGGTCTTCTTGGTATGCATGACTAAACATAGATTTAGCCCGAATTTCACTTCTTTTTATGGGGTTCTTTATGTGTTTTTCAGGGGCACTTTTTAATCAACTGACCCTTTACATAGCTCATTGGCGAAGGAATTATTTGCACCGGAGGGGAAATCGTGTGAAAGTAAGTTCCTGGAAAAGAGATGATTTGATTCTCTGGGTGGACATCTGACATTTTATATTATTTGTAGATTGTTGAGGCCTGCATCATCTCTGTTATAACCTCAGTTATTTCGTTTGGGTTACCACTTGTTAGAAAATGCACTCCTTGCCCAGAAGCAGATCCTAATTCTGGTATTGAATGCCCAAGCCGTCCTGGGATGTATGGGAACTATGTCAATGTAAGATTGATTCATATTCTTCTCTTTGTTGGTTAGTTGGATTTGATTTTGTGCCTGCCAATACCTACATTACTAGTTTTTTCATCATGTGCTTCTTGTATAAGGTAAAGTTGCATAGATCTTGGTCATATTGTTCATGCTGTACAATTTTCAGCCTTTTGATGATTTTTTAAGTTTGCTTCTTATATTTTACAGTTCTACTGTGGTGACAACGAGTACAATGACCTTGCAACTATATTTTTCAACACACAGGTTTATCTGAATTTATACTTTATTGGAGATTTTGGTTTCCATTATAATGTGGCAAACACAAAGTCGTGGAATATTTTTACAGGATGATGCCATCAGAAATTTGTTCAGTGCTAAAACAATTCATGAGTTTAGTGCTCAGAGCCTGTTGACTTTTTTGGTACTACAGAAACTTTAAGCCTTTTATTTTTCTTTGTGAGTTTGAATACATTGTTCCGTTGTCCCGTTTAGTGCTAGGGATTATCAATTGATGAAAAATTCCAGTACTGCACGAGGTTTTCTATCATTCACAGGGGTTTTGAAGGATAAGAATTTAAAGGCATTTGTTTCCTAATATGTTTCTGTGCAGAAGTGCAATATATATTTATTCGAATATTCTATGATTCACAATGTGTCATAGCTTTATTAAGCAGATGCAACAGACAGTGATAAATGTATATTCTTGCTGGCTTAATAATATATGCTTTACTAAGAAAAGGCAGCATCATTTCCTTTTTAACCAAAGAATGAGTTTTTAAAAATTATTTTGTTGTATATTTTCATGCTCTCAAGTCATCTTTGTTTTAGTCATATTATGTCATTTCCAGGTAATGTTTTACTCCTTGGCAGTAGTCACGTTTGGTACTGCCGTTCCAGCTGGTCAGTTTGTCCCTGGAATAATGATTGGCTCAACTTATGGGCGACTTGTTGGCATGTTTGTTGTCAGCTTCTACCGCAAGTTGGACATTGAAGAAGGAACGTGAGTCCTATTTTTCCATATTATTCAACTTTGAGGTTGTTTTGCATAGTAAACTAGCAGGTACTTGTTCAGCATTAGACGATAGTATGGTTCACCAAATCCTATATATTTCCAAATGCAATTTTTCTGTTTCTATATTTTGAAGTTATTTTGTGTTTTTCTTTCTTAAATTACAAGAAGTACTAGTTTCATATGATGCACTGAACTCTCTGATGTTCATGCTTCATCGTTATTATGATTTGCAACTTCTGCAGACATGCTTTTGGTAGTATATTTAGACTTGCAATATTTGGGGCTGGTTCCTCGTTTTGTCCCCAATTTGCATCAGTTGACAATTCAAATCAATTTTGGGTGTACTTTGGAAATTTAGGTATGCCCTTTTAGGAGCTGCATCGTTTCTCGGAGGATCAATGCGGATGACTGTTTCTCTGTGTGTAATAATGGTTGAAATATCTAATAACCTGAAGTTTTTACCTCTGATTATGCTGGTTCTTCTTTTATCCAAGGTATATTTCTACCGTTGCATATATATGAGGCTTACTGCCTACTGGTTTCTTTCATGTTCCAGTTGGCAAATGCATATCTGCATGGGATAAATATCACTGTAGTATGAAAGCCCAAGAATACTGTGTCATCTTTGTTTTCACCTCTCTTTTACTTGCATATCTGTATGATGCTTGATATTTTTTCTCCAATGTGCATATGGAGTTAATGTCTTTTACGAGCTTTAATAATCTCCATGTTTTTATGTACAACTGCAAATATGTTCAGAAGGATGAAAATTATTTTTACATAAAAATTAGTCCTAAATCAATGTTTTGCATAGTTTTTCAAAATAAAATGCGCTAGATAGCTACGCCATACAAAACCTTTTGCCACTCCACGGCACTCAATTATAGTGCAGTTAAATTTAATTTTCTCACATGTTATGAAAAAGATGGAGTTATGTTTAAAATTCGAAATAGGAGGAATACTGTTTTGCTTCTGAAGGTATTTTAATTTTTTTGTGTAGAATAGTTCTCCTATGCGATTTCTTAATGTTTAGTAGGTGCAGCGGTCATCTAAAACTCAGCAAAGTATGATGTGTCTTTCGTCTTTGTCCTGGAATTCAGTTAACTTTCATAAACTAATGATGCAGGCTGTTGGGGACGCTTTTAATGAAGGCTTGTATGAGGAGCAAGCTCGTCTAAGAGGGATTCCTCTACTGGAATCAAGACCAAAATACCAAATGCGAAATATGACAGCTAAGGATGCTTGTAGAAGTCAACAGGTTGAACCTTTTGAATATCCTTTATCATTGCTTGTTTTTTGCAATTTTGTGTTTTATTTCTGAAATTTTATGGTCCAGCATTTTTGTTCCTTTTTTTGATGTATCTTGGATGTCAGCTTTTCCTGTTGACTCAAACGTTTATTGAGTTTCCATGCCTCTATGAAAAGAGGGTTAACAAGATTTATTTTATCATTTTGTTATTATCTAAAGATGATGTAGATTTAAAAATTATGTTACCGACAGGGCAAGTGGGATGGGCCTCTCTATAGCTTTATTTTTTTTATTGCAAGTTATTTGGTTGTTTTTCCTTCCTTTTTGACATCGGTGTTCTGAGTTAATCGAAAGTCCCTGTTATGTCTTGTAGGTAGTCTACTTCCCTAGAGTGGTGAAGGTTGTCGACATACTGTCTATTTTGAGGAGCAATAATCACAATGGCTTTCCTGTAAGTGTTTTAAATTTACCTTTAGTAGGTTTTGATCTCTTTTAAGTTCCTTCCCTCTTTCGTTCAGGTAATAGACCATACCAGAAGTGGAGAGACACTTGTTATTGGACTCATATTGAGAAGGTTTAAAGTTGGCTACGTATTTTGGATGTATTCCCTCATGATTTGCAAATATTTTAATTTCGGTGACATGAGAAGAATGTATTCCGCAGCCATTTGCTGGTTCTTCTACAGTCCAAGGTGGATTTTCAGCACAGTCCATTGCCATTTAATTCAAGAACTGGACCTGCACCAATGAGGTAGAAGGGAGTGTTAAAAACTGTCATTTTTATTAATTGTCATCCGGGACACTATTTAGCTGTGCTTAAAAAATGCAGGCACAATCTCACGGAGTTTGTGAAGCCTGTTTCCAGTAAAGGGATTTCTATAGATGATATTAACCTTACACCGGATGATCTGGAAATGTACATAGACCTTGCTCCATTTCTGAACCCGTCTCCCTATGTCGTTCCTGAGGATATGTCTGTTACAAAGGTAGAAATTCACTTCCTGGAGAATGCCATTCTTATGTGGTGTTAAATTGCTATGCGCTTATATAGTTTTTCATCACATTCAGGTTTATAATCTATTCAGGCAACTAGGGTTAAGACACTTACTAGTTGTTCCACGTCCGCCTCATGTAATTGGTATGATCACAAGAAGAGATTTGCTAATTGAGGTAGTTGATTTAAACATATTTTCCGGTATACGGTTGGTCATTAACAAAAAACATTGATCTGTAGGACAATGAAGACGCGCCAGCTTTGGAGCTTCAAAGCACTAGTGTAAGGTCTCTGTGCACTGATTTTCACGTTTTGTTCAATTTATAAGCGTCAGCCGAGGGCTTTATGTATTGCCTTGCCACTTGTTAGTTGATAATGCAGTGGGATCCAAGGTTTGATTTTGTTACTGTATGCATACCCAAAAATTTACATTTGTTTTGGTCCGCAGTGATCGCGCCGATAAAAGATGGTCTAGGGGAAAAGTTGATGCTGAACAACCATTACTGGATGGTGTTTTTAAATTCAATTAGAGATTAATTTTTTTTGTATAATTCAGCCTAGGCAAATATACCCATGCTTGTTATCCTGCTGTATGCTATATTACCATTATAAAAACTAGAGCACGTCCAAAGTGCGCTCTACAGCTTTTTTGCTTTATTATAATTAATTTAATTTATAATATATTTTTATTGAGAAAATAATGCATTTACCTTCAAACTTGGATAATTTTGATAAATTTGATCCTCAAATTTTTTTTTTGCATTTGTGGTTCTTAAATTTTCATTTTTTCCACTATTCATCCCAAAAGTTTATATAATTTGATAAATCTGATCCTCAAAGTTGCAAAACATATCCTCAAAGTTTGATTGTTACAAAACTAGTCCTTCATAAATTATACGCAGTGTTTGTTTAGGTCCCAAAAGTTTATTAATTTGATAAATTTAGTCTTCGATTTAAACAATGTTATTTGACGTATTTACTATAGTTTGACATTTAATTTGACTTCCGTTCGATTTGTTTTAGGTTGAATGATGATGCATTTTATAGGTAGAAAGTAATCGATAGAATTAGTTAACCGAACGAACCGAGTTATGACCGACAAATAGACTTCATTTTCATGATTTTTAATAAAGAAAATATTAACTTAAATTGATTAATTGAACTAGTTATGACCGAAAACCGAATGTTTTCTCATTTATATGGATCCGAAAAATGATTTATATTTTATAATATCTATCCTGAAATTGCAATCCGACCCTACAACCCGATAGAGGGCTGTAACAGACAAATTCTAGTACCCCATGGTATCCCACCAATCAGTATGAAATCATTGATTATATTTAATTATCGTTCAAGGTTTAGAATCGTAATTATCGTAAATTCAAACTTTGAGGACTCATAAAGCCATTAGAGATCAAATTTGCCAAAATTAGTATAGTATGCGGATCAAATACGCCATTATTATAGTTCAAATACTTCAATTGCCAAAATTGAAAATATTTGGGACCAAATTTGACACACACGTTAAACATTGAGGGTCGGCTTTGATAAGATATTGAAAGTATGGGGACTAGTTTTGCCAAAAGAAATTCGAAAAAAATCTAACACGACAAATCAAAAATGCTTTTGAACTCATAAACATAAAATCCATGTGTTTATATACACAAAAATGCATTTTTTCCAGAAACGCTATCGTCGCGGGATTTAAATAATTTTTAGAGAAGATATATATACGTATACTGTATGTGTGTATAAGTATAAGAAAAAAAAAATCGAAAAAAATCTCACACGACACATACAAAACGCTTTTGAACTCATACACATAAAATCTATGAGTTTATATACACAAAAAAGCATTTTATCCAGAAACGCCATTGTCGCTTGATTTTAATTACTTTTTAAGGAGATATATATATGTATACTCTAAGTGTGCAACATTACAAGAAAAAAAAATTTCGAAAATAATCTCACACAACACGTCAAAAACTATTTTAAATTCATAAGTATAAATTCTATGTGTTTATATGCATTTTTTTCCAGAAACGCCCTCGTTGCGGGATTTAAATAATTTTTCGAGGAGATATAATACGTATACTATATGTGTATAAATACAAGAAACAAAAATTTGGAAATAAATGTCTCACGATACGTCGAAAACTATTTTGAACTCATAAGCATAAATTACATGTGTTTATACACACAAATATGCATTTTTTACAGAAACACCCTAGTCGCGGGATTTAAATAATTTTTCGAGAAGATATATATACATATACTGTATGTGCGTATAAATACAAGAAAAAAAAATTTGGAAAAAATCTTACACGACAGGTCAAAAAGTATTGTGAACTCATAAGCATAAATTCTATGTGTTTATATACACAAAAATACATTCTTTCCATAACTCACCCATCGCGGGATTTAAAAAAATTTTCGAGGAGATATATATACGTATACTGTATCTGTGTATAAATTCAAGAAAAAAAATTTCGAAAAAATTTTTACATGACACATCAAAAACTATTGTGAACTCATAAGCATAAATTCCATATGATTATATACAAAAAAATGAATTTTTTCCATAACTCACTCATCGCGGGATTTAAATAATTTATCGAGGAGATATATATACATAACTGTATGTATGTATAAATACAAGAAAAAAAAATTTCGAAAAAAATCTCACACGACACGTCGAAAACTATTTTGAACTCATATGCATAAAATCCAAGTGTTTATATACACAAAAATACATTTTTTCAATAAAAGCGCTCGTCGTGGAATTTAAATAAATTTTTGAGGAGATATATATACGTATACTGTATGTGTGTATAAATACAAGAAAAAAAAATTACGAAAACAATCTCACACGACATGTAAAAAACTATTGTGAACTCATAAGCATAAATTCCATGTGTTTATATATACACAAAAATGCATTATTTCAATAAAAGCGCTCGTCGTGGGATTTAAATAATGTTTTGAGGAGATATATATACGTATACTGTATGGGTGTATAAATACAAGAAAAACAATATTACGAAAACAATCTCACACGACACGTCAAAAACTATTGTGAACTCATAAGCATTAAAATCGATGGGATTTTAATCATTTTTCGAGGTGATATATATGCATATAAAGTATGTGCGTATAAATACGTGAAAAAAAATTTTTGGAAAATATCTTGCACGAGACGTTAAAAAAGATTTTGAAATATAAACATAAATTCCATGTGTTTATACACAAAAATGCATTTTTTTCCAGAAACGCCCTCATCGCGCGATTTTATTCATATTTCGATGTGATATATATACGTATACAATATGTGTGTATAAATGCATAAAAAAAAATTTCGAGAAAAATCTCGCACGAGACGTCAAAAACGATTTTGAAAAATAAGCATAAATTCCATGTGTTTAAATGCATTTTTTTCCCGAAGTGATATATATATGTATACAATATGTGTTTATTATTACGTGAAAAAAACTTTTCGAGAAAAATCTCTCACGAGACGATAAAAACGATCTTGAAATATAAACATAAATTCTATGTGTTTAATGTATTTTTTTCCAAGAACGCACTCGTCGCGTGAATTTAATCATTTTTTGAGGTGATATACACACGCATACAGTATATGTGTATTAATACGTGCATTAAAAATTTCGAAAAAAATCTCGCACGAGACGTTAAAAACGATTTGGAAATATAAGCATAAATTCCATGTGTTTAATGCATTTTTTTCCTGAAACGCAATCGTCGCAGGATTTCAATCGTATTTCGAGGTGATATATATACATATACAATATGTGTGTATTAATACGTGAAAAAAAGTTTCGAAAAAAATCTCGCATTAGACGTTAAATACGATTTTGGAATATAGGCATGAATTCCATGTGTTTACATACACAAATATTCATTTTTATTCAGAAACGCCCTCGTCGCGTTATTTTAATCATATTTCGAGGTGATATATATACGTATATAGTGTGTGTGTGTAAATACACGAATAAAAAATTTCTAAAAAAATCTCACACGACACGTCTAAAAACTTTTTTGAACTCATATGCATAAATTCCATGTGGTTTATATACAAAAAAATGCATTTTTTCAAGAAACGACCTCGTCGCGGGTTTTAATTAATTTTTCGAATATATAAATACACGTATACTGTATGTGTGTGTAAATGCATGAAAATAAAATTTCGAGAAAAATTTTACACGACAAGTGTAAAACAATTTTGAACTCATGCATAAAATACATGTGTTTATATACACAAAAAATCAATTTTTCAATAAACGACCTCGTCGCGGGGTTTAATTTATTTTTTGAGTATATATATACATGTATACTGTATGTGTGTGTAAATACACGAAAAAAAATTTCGAAAAAAATCTCAAACGACACGTCTAAAACAATTTTGAACTCATATGCATAAATTCCATGTGTTTATATACACAAAAATTCATTTTTAATGAAACTTCATCGCCGCGTGATTTAAATAATTTTCTAGGAGATATATATATGAATATTGTATGTGTGTGTAAATTCGCGAAAAAATAATTTCGAATAAAATCTCACACGACACGTCAAAACAATTTTGAACTCATATGCATAAATTCCATGTGTTTATATACACAAAAATGCATTTTTTTCAGAAAAGATCTCGTCGCGGGATTTAATTAATTTTTTGTGTATATATATACACATATACTGTATGTGTGTGTATATAGAAGAAAAAAAATTTCGAAAAAATCTCACACGACACGTCTAAAACAATTTGTAACTCATATGCATAAATTCCATGTGTTTATATACACAAAAATTCATTTTTTAAAGAAACGTCATCGCCGCGTGATATAAATGATTTTCGAGGAGATATATATACGAATACTGTATGTGTGTGTAAATACTCAAAAAAATGTTTCGAATTAAATCTCACACGACACGTCAAAACAATTTTGAACTCATATGCATAAATTCCATGTGTTTATATACACAAAAATGCATTTTTTTCAGAAAAGATCTCGTCGCGGGATTTAATTAATTTTTTGTGTATATATATACACATATACTGTATGTGTGTGTATATAGAAGAAAAAAAATTTCGAAAAAATCTCACACGACACGTCTAAAACAATTTGTAACTCATATGCATAAATTCCATGTGTTTATATACACAAAAATTCATTTTTTAAAGAAACGTCATCGCCGCGTGATATAAATGATTTTCGAGGAGATATATATACGAATACTGTATGTGTGTGTAAATACTCAAAAAAATGTTTCGAATTAAATCTCACACGACACGTCAAAACAATTTTGAACTCATATGCATAAATTCCATGTGTTTATATACACAAAAAGTCATATTTTAATGAAACGTCATCGCCGCGTGATTTAAATAATTTTCGAGGAGATATATATACGAATACTATATGTGTGTGTAATTACACGAAAAAAAAATTTCAAATAAAATCTCACACGACACGTCAAACAATTTTGAACTCATATGCATAAATTCCATGTGTTTATATACACAAAAATGCATTTTTTTCACAAACGACCTCGTCGCGGGATTTAATTAATTTTGGAGGAGATATATACACGAAAAATTTATGTGTGTGTTAATACACGAAAAAAAATTTCTAAAAAAATCTCACACGACACGTCTAAAACATTTTTGAACTCATATGCATAAATTCCATGTGTTTATATAGACAAAAATTCATTTTTTCAAGAAACAACCTCGTCGCGGGATTTAATAAATTTTTCGAGTATATATATACACGTATACTGTATGTGTGTGTAAATACACAAAAAAAATCTAGAAAAAAATCTCACACGACACGTCTAATACAACTTTGAACTCATATGCATAAATTCCATGTGTTTATATACACAAAAATGTAATTTTTACAGAAACAAACTTGTCGCCGGATTTAATTAATTTTTCGAGTATATATATAACGTATACTGTATGTGTGTGTACATACACAAAAAAAAATTTCGAAAAAAATCTCACACGACATGTCTAAAACAATTTGTAACTCATATGCATAAATTCAATGTGTTTATATACACAAAAATGAATTTTTTACAGAAACGTCATCGCCGCGTGATTAAAATAATTTTTCAAGGAGATATATATACGAATACTGTATGTGTGTGTAAATACACGAAAAAAAAATTTCGAATAAAATCTCACACCACACGTCAAAATAATTTTGAACTCATATGCGTAAATTGCATGTGTTTATATACACAAAAATGCATTATTTCCACAAACAACCTCGTCGAGGGATTTAATTAATTTTTTGAGGAGATATATACACGTATAATGTATGTCTGTGTAAATACACGAATTAAAAATTTCTAAAAAAATCTCACACGACACGTCTAAATCAATTTTGAACTCATATGCATAAATTCCATGTGTTTATATACACAAAAAATCATTTTTTTCAAGAAACGACGTCGTCGCAGGATTTAATTAATTTTTCGAGTATATATATACATGTATACTGTATCTGTATGTAAATACATAAAAAAAAAATTTCAAAAAAAATCTCACACGACACGTCTAAAACAATTTTGAACTCATATGCATAAATTCCATGTGTTTATATGCACAAAAATTCATTTTTTCCAGAAACAACCTCGTCGCGGGATTTAATTAATTTCCGAGGAGATAAATACACGTATTATGTATGTGTGTGTAAATACACAAAGAAAAATTTCGAAAAAAATTTCACACGACACGTCTAATACAATTTTGAACTCATATGCATAAATTCCATGTGTTTATATACACAAAAATGAATTTTTTTCCAGAAACGACCTCGTCACAGGATTTAATTAATTTTTCGAGTATTTATATACGCGTATACTGTATGTGATTACAAATACATGAAAAAAAAATTTCAAAAAAAATATCACACGACACGTCAAAACAATTTTGAACTCATATGCATAAATAACATGTGTTTATATACACAAAAATGCATTTTTTAGACAAGCGACCTCGTCGCGGGATTCAATTAATTTTTCGAGGAGATATACACACGTATAATGTATGTGTGTGTAAATACACGAAAAAAAAATTTCGAAAAAAATCTCACACGACACGTCAATACAATTATGAACTCATATGCATAAATTCCATGTGTTTATATACACAAAAATGCATTTTTACAAGAAACAACCACGTCGCGTGATTTAATTAATTTTTAGAGTATATAAACACACGTATACTGTATGTGTGTGTAAATACACGAAAAAAAAATTCGAAAAAAATCTCACACGACACGTCTAAAACAATTTTGAACTCATATGCGTAAATACCATGTGTTTATATACAAGAAAATGCATTTTTTCCGGAAACGACCTCGTCGGGGATAGAATTAATTTTTTGAGTATATATATACACATATACTGTATGTGTGTGTAAATACACGAAAAAAAAATTTCGAAGAAAATCTCACACGACACGTGTAAAACAATTTCTAACTCATATGCATAAATTCCATGTGTTTATATACACAAAAATGCATTTTTTCAAGAAACGAACTTGTTGCGGGATTTAATTAATTTTCGAGTATATATATACATGTATACTGTATGTGTGTGTAAATACACGAAAAAAATCTCACACGACACGTCATAACACTTTTGAACTCATATGCATAAATTCCATGTGTTTATATACACAAAAATGCATTTTTTCCACAAATGACCTCGTCGCAAGATTTAATTAATTTTTGGAGGAGATATACACGTATAATGTATGTGTGTGTAAATACAGAAAATAAATATTTCGAAAAAAATCTCACACGACACGTCTAAACAATTTTGAACTCATATTCATAAATTCCATATGTTTATATACACAAAAATGCATTTTTTCCAGAAACAACCTCGTTGCTGGATTTAATTAATTTTTCAAGGAGATATATAGACGTATACTGTATTTGTGTAAATACACAAAAAAAAAATTTCGAAAAAAATATCACACGACACGTAAAATACAATTTTGAACTCATATTCACAAATTCCATGTGTTTATATACTCAAAAATGCGTTTTTTCAAGAAACAACCTCGTAGCGTTATTTAATTAAATTTTCGAGGATCTATTTATACGTAAACTGTATGTTTGTGTAAATACATGAAACAATCTTGAACAAATATGGATAAATTCCATGTGTTTAGATACACAAAAATGCATTTTTTGAAGAAACGACCTAGTCGCGGGATTTAATTAAATTTTCGAGTATATATATACACAAATACTGTATGTGTGTGTAAATACACGATAATAATATTTCGAATAAAATCTCACACGACACGTATACAACAATTTTGAACTCATATGCATAAATTCCATGTGTTTATATACACATAAATGCATTTTTTCCAGAAGCACCCTCGTCGCGATATTTAAATAAATTTTTGAGGAGATATATATATGTACACTGTATATGTGAATAAATTTGAGAAAAAAAATTTCGAAAAAAATTTCACACGACACGTCAAAAACTATCATTGACACATAAGCATAAATTCTATGTGTTTACATACACAAAAATGTATTTTTTCTAGAAATACCCTCGTTGTGATATTTAAATAAATCTTTGAGGAGATACATATATATACACTGTATTTGTGAATAAATATGAGAAAAAAAAATTTCGCAAAAAATCTCACACGACACGTCAAAAACAATTTTTAACTCATAAGCATAAATTCCATGTGTTTACATACACAAAAATGTATTTTTGCCAGAAACACCCTCGTCGCGATATTTAAAATTTTTTTTAAGGAGATATATATATGTACACTGTATGTGTGAATAAATTTGAGAAAAAAAAATTTCAAAAAAAATCTCACACGATACGTCAAAAACTATTTTTAACTCATAAGCATAAATTTCATGTGATTACATACACAAAAATGTATTTTTTCCAGAAACGCCCTCGTCGCGGGATTTAAATAATTTATTGAGCAGATATATATATGTAAACTGTATTTGTGAATAAATACGTGGAAAAAAAATATCGAAATAAATCTCACACGACACGTCAAAAACTATTTTTAACACATAAGCATATATTCTATTTGTTTACATACAAAAAAATGTATTTTTTCCAGAAACGCCATATCGCAGGATTTATACACATTTTTGAGGAGATATATACATGTACACTGTATATGTGAACAAATATGAGAAAAAAAAATAAAAAAAAATCTCACACGACACGTCAAAAACTATATTTAACTCAGATGCATAAATTCATGAGTTTATATACACAAAAATGCATTTTTTAAATAAACACCCTCGTCGCGATATTTAAATAAATTTTTGACGATATATATATACGACACTGTATTTGTCATAAATATGAGAAAAATAAAATTTCGAAAAAAATCTCACACGACACGTCAAAAACAATTTTTAACTCATAAGCATAAATTCTATATGTTTACATACACAAAAACGCATTTTTTCCAGAAACGCCCTCGTCGCGTGATTTGAATAATTTTTTGTGGAGATAAACATACTAACACTGTATTTGTGAATAAATATAAGAAAAAAAAATTTCGAAAAAAATCTCATACGACACTTCAAAAACTATACTTAACTCATAAGCATAAATACCATGAGTTTATATACACAAAAATGTATTTTTTTCAGAAACACCCTCTTCGCGATATTTAAATAAATTTTTGAGGAGATATATATACGAACACTGTATTTGTGAAAAATATGAGAAAAATAAAATTTAGAAAAAAATCTCACACGACACATAAAAAACTATTTTTACTCATACGCATAAATTCCATGTGTTATATACACAAAAATGTATTTTTTCCAGAAACGCCCTGGTCGTAGGATTTAAATAATTTTTTGAGGAGATATATATACGTACACTGTATTTGTGAATAAATATGAGAAAAAAAATTTCGAAAAAAATCTCACACGACACGTCAAAAGCTATTTTTAACCCAAAAGCATAAATTCCATTAGTTTATATACAAAAATGCATTTTTTTCCAGAAAAACCTTTGTAGCGATATTTAAATAAATTTTTGAGGAGATAAATATACGTACACTGTATTTGTGAATAAATTTTAAAAATAAAATTTCTAAAAAAATCTAAAACGACACGTCAAAAACTATTTTTAACTCATAAGCATAAATTTCATTTGTTTATATACACAAAAATGTATTTTTTCCAGAAACGCCGTCTTCGCGGGTTTAAATAATTTATTGAGGAGATATTTATACGTAAACTGTATTTGTGAATAAATACGAGAAAAAAAAAATCGAAATAAATCTCACATGACACGTCAAAAACTATTTTTAACTCATAAGCATAAATTCCATGTGTTTACATACAAAAAAATGTATTTTTTCCAGAAACACCCATATCGCGGGATTTATACACATATTTGAGGAGATATATACATGAACACTGTATTTGTGAATAAATATGAGAAAAATAATATTTCGAAAAAAATCTCACACGACACGTCAAAAATTTTTTTTAACTCATAAGCACAAATTCCATGCGTTTACATACAAAAAAATGCATTTTTTCCATCAAGGCCCTTGTCGCGTTATTCACATAATTTTTTGAGGAGATATATATACGTACACTGTATTTGTGAATAAATATGAGATAAAAAAATTTCGACAAAAATCTCACACGACACGTCAAAAACAATTTTTAACTCATAAGCATATATTCCATGTGCTTACATAAACAAAAATGCATTTTTCAAGAAACGCCCTCGTCGTGGGATTTAAATAATTTTTTGTGGAGATATATATTCGTACACTGTATTTGTGAATAAATATGAGAAAAATAAAATTTCGAAAAAAATCTCACACGACACGTCAAAAACTATATTTAACTAATAAGCATAAATTCCATGAGTTTATATACATAAAAATGCTTTTTTTCAAGAAACACCATCGTCGCGATATTTTAATAAATTTTTGAGGAGATATATATACGTACATTGTATTTGTGAATAAATATGAGAAAAAAAAATTTCGAAAAAAATCTCACACGACACGTCAAAAACTATATTTAACTCATAAGCACAAATTCTATGAGTTTATATACACAAAAATGCATTTATTCCAGAAACACCCTCGTCGCGATATTTAAATAAATTTTTGAGGAGATAAATATACGTACACTGCATTTGTGAATAAATATGAGAAATATAAAATTTCGACAAAAAATCTGACACGACATGCCAAAAACAATTTTTAGCTTAGAAGCATAAATTCTATGTTTACAAACACAAAAATGTATTATTCCATCAAGGCCCTCGTCGCGAGAATTAATTAATTTTTTGAGGAGATAGATTTACGTACATTGTATTTGTGAATAAATATGACAAAAAAAAAATTTCGAAAAAAATCTAACACGACACGTCAAAAACTATTTTTAACATATAAGCATAAATTCCACGTGTTTACATACAAAAAAATGTACACGTCAAAAACTATTTTTAACTTATAAGCTTAAATTCCATGTGTTTACATACACAAAAATGCATTTTTTCCAGAAATGAACTCGTTGCGGGATTTAAATAATTTTTTGAGGAGATATATATACGTACACTGTATTTGTGAATATATATGAGAAAAAAAAATTTCTAAAAAAATCTCATACGACATGTCAAAAACTATATTTAACTCATAAGCATAAAATCCATGAGTTTGTATACACAAAAATGCATTTTTTATCAGAAACGCCCTCGTCAGAGGATTTTAATCATATTTCGAGGTCATATATACACGTATACAGTATGTGTGTATCATTACGTGAAAAAAAAATTTCGAAAAAAATCTCGCACGAGACGTTAAAATATAATCATAAATTCTATGTGTTTAATGCATTTTTTTGCAGAAACTCCCTCGTCGCGTAATTTTAATCATTTTTCGAGGAGAAATATACACTTATACAGTATGTTTGTATAAATACAGAAAAAAAAACTTCGTAAAAAACTTTACACGAGTCGTAAAAAATGATTTTTAAATATAAGCATAAATTCCATGCGTTCAATGCATTTTTTTACCAGAAACGCCCTCGTCGCGCGATTTTAATCATTTATCGAGCTGATTTATATACGTATATAGTATATGTGTATGAATACATGAAAAAAAAATTTCGGAAAAAACTTTGCACGAGTCGTTAAAAACGATTTTCAAATATAAGCATAAACTCCATGTGTTTAATGTACTATTTTCAAGAAACGCCCTCGTCGCACGATTTTAATCATTTTTTGATGTGATGTGTATAGGTATATAGTTTGTGTGTATATATATGTAAAAAAAAATTCAGAAAATACCTCGCATGAGTCGTAATAAACGATTTTGAAATATAAGCATAAATTCCATGTATTTAATGCATTTTTTCCCAGAGAAGCCCTCGTCGCGCGATGTTAATCATTTTTCGAGGTGATACATATACGTATATAGTATTTGTGTATAAATAAGTGAAAAAAAAATTAAGGAAAAAACCTCGCACGAGTCGTCAAAAACGAATATGATATATAAGCATAAATTCCATGTGTATAATGCATTTTTTTCTTCAGAAACGCTCTCGTCGTGGGATTTTAATCATTTATCGAGGAGATTTATAAACGTATATAGTATGTGTGAATAAATAAATGAAAAAAAATTTCAGAAAAAACCTCGCACGAGACGTTAAAACGATATTGAAATATAAGCATAAATTCCATGTGTTTAATGCTTTTTTTTCCAGAAACGCCCTCGTTGCGCGATTTTAATCATTTTTAGAGGTGATATGTATACTTATATAGTATGTGGTATTAATAGGTGAAAAAAAAATTTCGGAAGAACCTCGCACGAGTCGGAAAAAACGTTTTTGATATATAAGCTAATATTCAGTGTGTTTAATGCATTTTTTTCCAGAAACGCCCTCGTCACGCAATTTTATTCATTTTTCGAGGTGATATATATATGTATATAGTATATGTGTATGAATTCAAGACAAACAAATTTCGGAAAAACCTCGCACGAGTCGTTAAAAACTATTATGAAATATAAGCATAAATTTAATGTGTTTAATGCATTTTTTTTTAGAAACGACCTCGTCGCGCGATTTTAATCATTTTTTGAGGTGATTTATATACGTAAATAGTATGTGTGTATAAATACATAAAAAAAATGTCAGAAAAAACCTCGCACGAGTCGAAAAAAATGATCTTGAAATATATGCATAAATTCCATGTGTTTAAAGTTTTTTTTTCCAGAAACGCCCTAGTTGCGCGATTTTAAACATTTCTCGAGGTGATATTTATTCGTATATATTATGTGGTGTAAATAGGTGAAAAATAATTTTCGTGAAAAATCTCGCAAGTGTAGTTAAAAACGATTTTTATTCCAGAAACTCGCTCGTCGCACGATTTAATCATTTTTTCAAGGTGATATATATACGAATATAGTATATATGTATAAATATGTAATAAAAAAAATTTGGAAAAAGTCGCACGAGTCGTAAAAAACAATTTTTAAATTAAAGCATAAATTGCATGCGTTCAATGCATTTTTATTCCAGAAAAGCCCTCGTCGCACGATTTTATTCATTTTTCGAGGTGATTTATATACGTATATAGTATGTGTGTATAAATTCAAGAAAACAAAATTTCGGAGAAAACCTCGCACGAGTCGTCAAAACGATTTTGAAATATAAGTATAAATTCCATGTGTTTAATGCTTTTTTTATAGAAACACCCTCGTTGCACCATTTTAATCATTTCTTGAGGTGATATTTATTCGTATATATTATGTGGTATAAATAGGTGAAAAATAAATTTCGGAAAAAACCTCGCACGAGTCGTAAAAACGTTTTTGAAATATAAGCTTAAACTCCATGTGTTTAATTCATTTTATTTCCGGAAACGTCCTCGTCGCACGATTTTAGTCATTTTTCGAGGTGATATATATACATATATAGTATGTGTGTGTAAATACATGAAAACAAAATTTCGGAAAAAACCTCGCACGAGTCGTTAAAACGATTTTGAAATATATGTATGAATTCCATGTGTTTAATGCTTTTTTTTCCAGAAACGCCCTCGTTACGCGATTTTAATCATTTCTCGAGGTGACATTTATTCGTATATATTATGTGGTATATATTGGTGAAAAATAAATTTCGAAAAAAACCTCGCACGAGTCGTTAAAAACGATTTCGAAATATAAGTATAAATTCCGTGTGTTTAATGCATTTTTTCTATTAACGCCCTCGTCGCACGATTTTAATCATTTTTAGAGCTGATGTATATGAGTATATAGTATATGTGTATATAACATCGCACGAGTCGTTAAAAACGATTATTATATATATGTATAAATTCAATGTGTTTAATGAATTTTTTTCCAGAAACGCCCTCGTCGCACGATTTTAATCATTTTTTCGAGGTGATGTATATACATATATAGTATATGTGTATAAATAGTAAATAAAAAACTTCGTAAAAAACATCGCACGAGTCGTAAAAAACGATTTTGAAATATAAGTATGAATTCCATATGTTTAATGCATTTTTTTTAAGAAACGCCATCGTCGCGCGATTTTATTTATTTTTCGAGCTGATTTATATACGTATATAGTATGTGTGTATAAATAAATGAAAAAAAATAATCGCACGAGTCGTAAAAACGATTTTTAAATAAAAGCATAAATTCCAGGCGTTCAATGCATTTTTTTTTCAGAAACGCCCTCGTCGCGTGATTTTAATCATTTTTCGAGCTGATATATATACGTATATAGTATGTGTGTATGAATACATCAAAAAAATTTTCGGAAAAAACTTTGCACGAGTCGTTAAAAACGATTTTGAAATATATGGATAAATTCCATGTGTTTAATGCATTTTATTTCCAGAAATGCCCTCGTCGCGCACCATTTTAATCATTTTCGAGGTGATATTTATTCGATTAAGGTATGCGTATATAAAAATGTGAAAAAAAAATTTCGTAAAAAACCTCGCACGAGTCGTAAAAAATGATTTTGAAATATATGTATATATTCCATGTATTTAATGCATTTTTTTCAAAAAACGATTTTGAAATATAAGTATATATTTCATGTGTTCAATGCATTTTTTCAAGAAACGCCGTCATCGCATGATTTTATTCATTTTTCGTAATGAAATTTATTCGTATAAAGTATGTGTATATAAATATGTGAAAAAAAAATTTCGGAAAAAACCTTGCACGAGTCGTAAAAAACGATTGTGAAATATAAACATAAATTCCATGTTTTTAATGCATTTTTTTTCCAGAAACGCCCTCGTCGCAGGATTTCAATCATTTTTTGAGGTTATATATATACGTATATAGTATGTGCGTATAAATTCGTGAAAAAAACTTCTGAAAAAACCTAGCACGAATCGTAAAAAACGATTTTTAAATATAAGCGTAAATACCATGTGTTTAATGCATTTTCTTTCCAGAAACGCCCTCGTCGCACGATTTTAGTCAGTTTTTGAGATGACATATATATACGTATATAGTATGTGTGTATAAATACGTGAAAAGGAAATTTCGGAAAAACATCGCACGAGTCGTAAAAAACGATTTTGAAATATATGCATATACTCCATGTCTTTAATGCATTTTTTAAAAAAAACGATTTTGAAATATAAGGATATATTCCATGTGTTTAATGCATTTTTTCAAGAAAACGCCCTCGGCGCATGATTTTAATCACTTTTCGAGGTGATATTTATTCGTATATAGTATGTGTATATAAATCCGGGAATAAAAAATATAGGAAAAACCACGCATGAGTCTTAAAAAACGATTTTGAAATATTATCATAAATTCCATGTTTTTAATGCATTTTTTTCCAGAAATGCCCTCATCGCACGATTTTAATCATTTTATGAGGTGATATATATACGTATATAGTATGTGTGTATCAATACGTGAAAAAATTCCTAAAAAAACGTCGCACGATTTAAATCATTTTTCGAGGTGATATATATACGTATATAGTATGTGTGCATAAATACTTAAACAAAAAATGTTGGAAAAGCCTCGCACCATTAGTCAAAAACGATTTTGAAATATAAGCATAAATTCCATGTGATTAATGCATTTTTTTTCCAGAAACGCCCTCGTGGAAGATTTTTAATCATCTTTCGAGGTGATTTATATACGTATAAAGTATGTTTATATAAATACGTGAAAAATTTTTTTTGGAAAAAACATTGCACGAGTCGCTAAAAATGATGTTGAAATATAAGAATAAATTGCATGTGTTTAATGCATTTTTATCCAGAAACGCCATCGTCACAATTTTTTAATCATTTATCGAGGTGTTACATATACGTCTATAGTATGTGTGTATAAATACGTGAAAAAAAAATCGGAAAAAACCTGGCACTAGTTGTTAAAAACAGTTTTGAAATATAATCATAAATTCCATTTGTTTAATGCATTTTTTTCAGAAACGCCCTCGTCGCAAGATTTTAATCATTTTTCGAGGTGATATTCATTCGTATACACTATGTGTATATAATTACGTGAAAAAACGTATAAACCTCGCACGAGTCTTAAAAAATGATTTTGAAATATAAGCATAAATTGCATGTGTTTAATGCGATTTTTAACAGAACGCCCTCGTCGCACAATTTTAATCATTTTTCGAGGTGATATATATACGTCTATACTATGTGTGTATATATACGCGAGAAAAACATTCGGAAAAAACCTCGCACGAGTAGTTGAAAAAGATTTTGAAATATAACTATAAATTACATGTGTTTAATGCATTTTTTTTTCAGAAACACCATCGTCGCAGGTCTTTAATCATTTTTCGAGGTGATATATATACATATATAGTATGTGTGTATAAATACGTGAAAAAAAAATTTCTGAAAAAACCTCGCACGAGTAGTTAAAAACAATTTTGAAACATAAGCATAAATTCCATGTGGTTAGTCCATTTTTTTCAAGAAACGCCCTCGTCGCAGGATTTTAATCATCTTTTGAGCTCATAAATATACGTATATACTATGTGTGTATAAATATGCAAAAAAAAAATTTCGGAAAAAACCTCGCACGATTGGTTAATATCGATTTTAAAATATAAGCATAAATTCCATATGTTTAATGCATTTTTTTCCAGAAACGCCCTAGTCGCTGGTTTTTAATCATTTTTCGAGGTGATATATATACGTATATAGTATGTGTGTATAAATACGCGAAAAAAAAATTTCGGAAAAAACCTCGCACGAGTGGTTAAAAACGATTTTGAAATATAAGCATAAATTCCATGTGTTTAATGCATTTTTTTCAAGAAACACCCTCGTCGCAGGTTTTTAATCACTTTTCGAGGTGATATATATACGTATACAGTATGTGTGTATAAATACGCGAAAAAAATATTTCGAAAAAAACCTCGCACGAGTGGTGAAAAACGATTTTGAAAAATAAGCATAAATTCCATGTGTTTAATGCAATTTTTTTCAAGAAACGCCCTCGTCGCAGGTTTATAATCAATTTTCGAGGTGATATATATATGTATATAGTATGCGTGTATAAATACTAGAAAAAAAAATTTCAGAAAAAACCTCGCACGAGTGGTTAAAAACGATTTTGAAATATAAGCATAAATTCCATGTGTTTAATGCATTTTTTCAAGAAACGTCCTCGTCGCAGGTTTTTAATCATTTTTCGAGGTGATATATATACCTATATAGTATGTGTGTATAAATACCAGAAAAAAAAATTTCAGAAAAAACCTCGCACGAGTGGTTAAAAACGATTTTTAAATATATGCATAAATTCCATGTGTTTAATGCATTTTTTTCAAGAAACACCCTCGTCGCAGGTTTTTAATCACTTTTCGAGGTGATATATATATGTATATAGTATGTGTTTATAAATACGCGAAAAAAAAATTTCGGAAAAAACCTCGCACGAGTGGTTAAAAACGATTTTGAAATATAAGCATAAATTCCATGTGTTTAATGCATTTTTTTCAAGAAACGCCCTCGTCGCAGGTTTTTAATCATTTTTCGAGGTGATATATATACGTATATAGTATGTGTGTATAAATACGCGAGAAAAAAATTTCGAAAAAAACCTCGCACGAGTGGTTAAAAACGATTTTTAAATATATGCATATATTCCATGTGTTTAATGCATTTTTTTCAAGAAACACCCTCGTCGCAGGTTTTTAATCATATTTCGAGGTGATATATATACGTATATAGTATGTGTGTATAAATTCGCGAAAAAAAAATTTCGGAAAAAACCTCGCACGATTGGTTAAAAACGATTTTGAAATATAAGCATAAATTCCATGTGTTTAATGCATTTTTTCCAAGAAACGCCCTCGTCGCAGGTTTTTAATCATTTTTCAAGGTGATATATATACGTATATAGTATGTGTGTATAAATTCGCGAAAAAAAAATTTTGGAAAAAATCTCGCACGATTGGTTAAAAACGATTTTGAAATATAAGCATAAATTCCATTTGTTTAATGCATTTTTTCCAAGAAACGCCCTCGTCGCAGGTTTTTAATCATTTTTCGAGGTGATATATATACGTATATAGTATGTGTGTATAAATTAGTGAAAAAAAAATTTCGGAAAAACCTCGCACGAGTGGATTATAACGATTTTGAAATATAAGCATAAATTCCATGTGTTTAATGAATTTTTTTCAAGAAACGCCCTCGTCGCATTTTTTTAATCATTTTTCGAGGGGATATATATACGTATATAGTATGTGTGTATAAATACGCGAAAAAAAAATTTCGGAAAAAACTCGCACGATTGGTTAAAAACGATTTTGAAATATAAGCATATATTCCATGTGTTTAATGCATTTTTTTCATGAAACGCCCTCGTCGCAGGTTTTTAATCATTTTTCGAGGTGATATATATACGTATATAGTATGTGTGTATAAATACGCGAAAAAAAAATTTCGGAAAAAACCTCGCACGATTGGTTAAAAACTATTTTGAAATATAAGCATAAATTGAATGTGTTTAATGCATTTTTTCCAAGAAACACCCTCGTCGCAGGTTTTGAATCATTTTTCGAGGTGATATATATACGTATATAGTATGTGTGTATTAATTGGCGAAAAAAAAATTTCGGAAAAAAAATCGCACGAGTGGTTTATAACGATTTTGAAATATAAGCATAAATTCCATGTGTTTAATGCATTTTTTTCATGAAACGCCCTCGTCGAAGGTTTTTAATCATTTTTCGAGGTGATATATATACGTATACAGTATTTGTGTATAAATACGAGAAAAAAAAATTTCGGCAAAAAAACTCGCACGATTGGTTCAAAACGATTTTGAAATATAAGCATAAATTCCGTGTTTAATGCATTTTTTTCAGGAAACGCCCTCGTCGAAGCTTTTTAATCATTTTTCGAGGTGTTATATATACGTATACAGTATGTGTGTATAAATACGCAAAAAAAAATTTCGGCAAAAAAACTCGCACGATTGGTTCAAAACGATTTTGAAATATAAGCATAAATTCCGTGTTTAATGCATTTTTTTCAGGAAACGCCCTCGTCGAAGGTTTTTAATCATTTTTCGATTTGATATATATACGTATAGAGTATGTGTGTATAAATACGCGAAAAAAAAATTTCGGAAAAAACCTTGCACGAGTGGTTAAAAATGATTTTGAAATATAAGCATAAATTCCATATGTTTAATGAATTTTTTCATTGAAACGCCCTCGTCGAAGGTTTTTAATCATTTTTCTAGGTAATATATATACGTATATAGTATGTGTGTATAAATACGCGAAAAAAAAATTTCTGAAAAAACCTCGCACGATTGGTTAAAAACGATTTTGAAATATAAGCATAAATTCCATGTGTTTAATGCATTTTTTTCAATAAACGCCCTCGTCGAAGGTTTTTATTCATTTTTCGAGGTGATATATATACGTATATAGTATGTGTGTATAAATACGCGGAAAAAAAATTTCGGAAAAAATCTCGCACGATTGGTTAAAAACGTTTTTGAAATATTAGCATAAATTCCGTATGTTTAATGCATTTTTTCCAAGAAACGCCCTCGTCGCAGCTTTTTAATCATTTTTCGAGGTGATATATATACGTATATAGTATGTGTGTATAAATACGCGAAAAAAAAATTTCGGAAAAAACGTCGCACGATTGGTTAAAAACGATTTTGAAATATAAGCATAAATTCCATGTGTTTAATGCATTTTTTTCAAGAAACGCCCTCGTCGAAGGTTTTTAATCAATTTTCGAGGTGATATATATACGTATATAGTATGTGTGTATAAATACGAGAAAAAAAAATTTCGGAAAAAACCTCGCACGATTGGTTAAAAACGATTTTGAAATATAAGCATAAATTCCATGTGTTTAATGTATTTTTTTCAAGAAACACACTCGTCGCAGGTTTTTAATCATTTTCCAAGGTGATATATATACGTATATATTATGTGTGTATAAATACGGGAAAAAAAAATTTCAGAAAAAACCTCGCACGAGTGGTTAAAAACGATTTTGAAATATAAGCATAAATTCCATGTGTTTAATGCATTTTTTTCAAGAAACACCCTCGTCTCAGGTTTTTAATCACTTTTCGAGGTGATATATATACGTATATAGTATGTGTGTATAAATACGCGAAAAAACAAATTCGAAAAAAACCTCGCACGAGTGGTTAAAAACGATTTTGAAATATAAGCATAAATTCCATGTGTTTAATGCATTTTTTTCAAGAAACGCCCTCGTCGCAAGTTTTTAATCATTTTTAGAGGTGATATATATACGTATATAGTATGTGTGTATAAATTCGCGAAAAAAAAATTTCGGAAAAAACCTCGCACGATTGGTTAAAAACGATTTTGAAATATAAGCATAAATTCAATTTGTTGAATGCATTTTTTTCAAGAAACGGACTCGTCAAAGGTTTTTAATCATTTTTCGATGTGATATATATACGTATATAGTATGTGTGTATAAATTCGCGAAAATAAAATTTTGGAAAAAATCTCGCACGATTGGTTAAAAACGATTTTGAAATATAAGCATAAATTCCATGTGTTTAATGGATTTTTTTCAAGAAACGCCTTCGTCAAAGGTTTTTAATCATTTTTCGAGGTGATATATATACGTATATAGTATGTGTGTATAAATACGCGAAAAAAAAATTTCGGAAAAAACCTCGCACGAGTGGTTAAAAACGATTTTGAAATATAAGCATAAATTCCATGTGTTTAATGCATTTTTTTCAAGAAACGCCCTCGTCGCAGGTTTTTAATCATTTTTCGAGGTGATATATATACGTATATAGTATGTGTGTATAAATACGCGAAAAAAAAATTTCGGAAAAAACCTCGAACGAGTGGTTAAAAACGATTTTGAAATATAAGAATAAATTCCATGTGTTTAATGCATTTTTTTCAAGAAACACCCTCGTCGCAGGTTTTTAATCACTTTTCGAGGTGATATATATACGTATATAGTATGTGTGTATAAATACGCGAAAAAAAATTTCGGAAAAAACCTCGCACGATTGGTTAAAAACGATTTTGAAATATAAGCATAAATTCAATGTGTTTAATGCATTTTTTTCAAGAAACGCCCTCGTCGCAGGTTTTTAATCATTTTTAGAGGTGATATATATACGTATATAGTATGTGTGTATAAATTCCAGAAAAAAAAATTTCAGAAAAAACCTCGCACGAGTGGTTAAAAACGATTTTGAAATATAAGCATAAATTCCATGTGTTTAATGCATTTTTTTCAAGAAACGCCCTCGTCGCAGGTTTTTAATCATTTTTCGAGGTGATATATATACGTATATAGTATGTGTGTATAAATACGCGAAAAAAAAATTTCGGAAAAAACCTCGCACGATTGGTTAAAAACGATTTTGAAATATAAGCATAAATTCCATGTGTTTAATGCATTTTTTTCAAGAAACGCCCTCGTCGCAGGTTTTTAATCATTTTTCGAGGTGATATATATACGTATATAGTATGTGTGTATAAATACGCGAAAAAAAAATTTCGGAAAAAACCTCGCACGATTGGTTAAAAACGATTTTGAAATATAAGCATAAATTCCATGTGTTTAATGCATTTTTTTCAAGAAACGCCCTCGTCGCAGGTTTTTAATCATTTTTCGAGGTGATATATATACGTATATAGTATGTGTGTATAAATACGCGAAAAAAAAATTTCGGAAAAAACCTCGCACGATTGGTTAAAAACGATTTTGAAATATAAGCATAAATTCCATGTGTTTAATGCATTTTTTTCAAGAAACGCCCTCGTCGCAGGTTTTTAATCATTTTTCGAGGTGATATATATACGTATATAGTATGTGTGTATAAATACGCGAAAAAAAAATTTCGGAAAAAACCTCGCACGATTGGTTAAAAACGATTTTGAAATATAAGCATAAATTCCATGTGTTTAATGCATTTTTTTCAAGAAACGCCCTCGTAGCAGGTTTTTAATCATTTTTCGAGGTCATATATATACGTATATAGTATGTGTGTATAAATACGCGAAAAAAAAATTTCGGAAAAAACCTCGCACGATTGGTTAAAAACGATTTTGAAATATAAGCATAAATTCCATGTGTTTAATGCATTTTTTTCAAGAAACGCCCTCGTCGCAGGTTTTTAATCATTTTTCGAGGTGATATATATACGTATATAGTATGTGTGTATAAATTAGCGAAAAAAAAATTTCGGAAAAAACCTCGCACGATTGGTTAAAAACGATTTTGAAATATAAGCATAAATTCCATGTGTTTAATGCATTTTTATCAAGAAACGCCCTCGTCGCAAGTTTTTAATCATTTTTCGAGGTGAAATATATACGTATATAGTATGTGTGTATAAATACGCGAAAAAAAAATTTCGGAAAAAACCTTGCACGATTGGTTAAAAATGATTTTGAAATATAAGCATAAATTCCATGTGTTTAATGCATTTTATTCAAGAAACGCCCTCGTCGCAGGTTTTTAATCATTTTTCGAGGTGAAATATATACGTATATAGTATGTGTGTATAAATACGCGAAAAAAAAATTTCGGAAAAAACCTCGCACGATTGGTTAAAAATGATTTTGAAATATAAGCATAAATTCCATGTGTTTTGTTATGGTCCATTTTTAGGGGGTACCAACAGTCGTCCGGTTCGTTCAATCAACGAACTCGGTTCTGATTTATAAAAAATGTATAGAGCGATTAAAAACTGAAATCAAAGTAAAGACACAGCATATATAGTGGATACCCCGTAAAATGGGGTGAAAACCACTCGACTAAGGGCTGATTATGCCTTTAGCCTGTTCACTAAAGAAATGAATCAAAGTTTATACAAACAGGCTAATGAAAATGACGAGGCAAAGAAAGCAGGAAGAATTCGGCAGCGTAACAGCCTGTTCTTCTGCATCCAAAGGGTCCTGTCTTTTCCTTCGCCTTGCCCTGTATTTATAGAGTTGCCGGCGAGTGTAATCCACGTTCTGTAACTGCCTCTGACAAGTTTATTAGAGGTTGTTATCACGGGATGTAAAACGAGGCTGGGACCTATGCGAGGTCTGCGTGATCGGGCCCGAAGCTTGATAAACGTGACAGGGCCCGAAGCGTGGAACGCGTGAGCCTGTAACCGTTTTGTAACCGTTCGGACCGACCCACGGAGCCAGCTGGCAGATAACGCTTATTTTTACTAAGGTTATCGTCGGTCCTTGTGTTGAACATCGGGCCGGTATTCTTAAAGGTGTAATTGGGCTGTGAGAATCCGTTTTGATTAGTTAAATTGGCCCAACTGTTATCGGGCCTCACCCATCACAGGGTACCCGGTCCTAGAGTTCTCATCATGTTTAATGCATTTTTATCAAGAAACGCCCTCGTCGCACGTTTTTAATCATTTTTCGAGGTGAAATATATACGTATATAGTATGTGTGTATAAATACGCGAAAAAAAAATTTCGGAAAAAACCTCGCACGATTGGTTAAAAACGATTTTGAAATATAAGCATAAATTCCATGTGTTTAATGCATTTTTTTCAAGAAACGCCCTCGTCGCAGGTTTTTAATCATTTTTCGAGGTGAAATATATACGTATATAGTATGTGTGTATAAATACGCGAAAAAAAAATTTCGGAAAAAACCTCGCACGATTGGTTAAAAACGATTTTGAAATATAAGCATAAATTCCATGTGTTTAATGCATTTTTTTCAAGAAACGCCCTCGTCGCAGGTTTTTAATCATTTTTCGAGGTGATATATATATGTATATAGTATGTGTGTATAAATACGCGAAAAAAAAATTTCACAAAAAACCTCGAACGAGTGGTTAAAAACGATTTTTGAAATATAAGTATAAATTTCATGTGTTTAATGCATTTTTTTCAAGAAACGCCGTCGTCGCAGGTTTTTAATCATTTTTCGATGTGATATATATACGTATATAGTATGTGTGTATAAATACCAGAAAAAAAAATTTCAGAAAAAACCTCGCACGAGTGGTAAAAAACGATTTTGAAATATAAGCATAAATTCCATGTGTTTAATGCATTTTTTTCAAGAAACGCCCTCGTCGCAGGTTTTTAATCATTTTTCGAGGTGATATATATACGTATATAGTATGTGTGTATAAATTCGAGAAAAAAAAATTTCGGAAAAAACCTCGCACGAGTGGTTAAAAACGATTTTGAAATATAAGCATAAATTCCATGTGTTTAATGCATTTTTTTCAAGAAACGCCCTCGTCGCAGGTTTTTAATCATTTTTCGAGGTGATATATATACGTATATAGTATGTGTGTATAAATACGCGAAAAAAAAATTTCGAAAAAAACCTCGCACGAGTGGTGAAAAACGATTTTGAAAAATAAGCATAAATTCCATGTGTTTAATGCATTTTTTTCAAGAAACGCCCTCGTCGCAGGTTTTTAATCATTTTTCGAGGTGATATATATACGTATATAGTATGTGTGTATAAATACCAGAAAAAAAAATTTCAGAAAAAACCTCGCACGAGTGGTTAAAAACGATTTTGAAATATAAGCATAAATTCCATGTGTTTAATGCATTTTTTTCAAGAAACGCCCTCGTCGCAGGTTTTTAATCATTTTTCGAGGTGATATATATACGTATATAGTATGTGTGTATAAATACCATCAAAAAAAATTTCAGAAAAAACCTCGCACGAGTGGTTAAAAACGATTTTGAAATATAAGCATAAATTCCATGTGTTTAATGCATTTTTTTCAAGAAACGCCATCGTCGAATGTTTTTAATCATTTTTCCAGGTTATATGTATACGTATATAGTATGTGTGTATATATACGCGAAAATAAAATTTTGAAAAAACCTCGCACGAGTGGTGAAGAACGATTTTGAAAAATAAGCATAAATTCCATGTGTTTAATGCATTTTATTCAAGAAACGCCCTCGTCGCAGGTTTTGAATCATTTTTCGAGGTGATATATATACGTATATAGTATGTGTGTATAAATTCGAGAAAAAAAAATTTCGGAAAAAACCTCGCACGAGTGGTTAAAAACGATTTTGAAATATAAGCATAAATTCCATGTGTTTAATGCATTTTTTTCAAGAAACACCCTCGTCGCAGGTTTTAAATCATTTTTCGAGGTTATATATATACGTATATAGTATGTGTCTATCAATACGCGAAAAACAAATTTCGGAAAAATCCTCGCACGAGTGGTTAAAAACGATTTTGAAATATAAGCATAAATTCCATGTGTTTTATGCATTTTTTTCAAGAAACGCCCTCGTCGCAGGTTTTTAATCATTTTTCGAGGTGATATATATACGTATATAGTATGTGTGTATAAATTTCGCGAAAAAAAAATTTCAGAAAAAACCTCGCACGAGTGGTTAAAAACGATTTTGAAATATAAGCATAAATTCCATGTGTTTAATGCATTTTTTTCAAGAAACGCCCTCGTCGCAGGTTTTTAATCATTTTTCGAGGTGATATATATATGTATATAGTATGTGTGTATAAATACGTGAAAAAAAAATTTCGAAAAAACCTCGCACGAGTGGTGAAAAACGATTTTGAAATATAAGCATAAATTCCATGTGTTTAATGCATTTTATTCAAGAAACGCCCTCGTTGCAGGTTTTTAATCCTTTTTCGAGGTGATATATATACGTATATAGTATGTGTGTATAAATTCGAGAAAAAAAAATTTCAGAAAAAACCTCGCACGAGTGGTTAAAAACGATTTTGAAATATAAGCATAAATTCCATGTGTTTAATGCATTTTTTTCAAGAAACGCCCTCGTCGCAGGTTTTTAATCATTTTTCGAGGTGATATATATACGTATATAGTATGTGTGTATAAATACGCGAAAAAAAAATTTCGAAAAAACCTCGCGCGAGTGGTGAAAAACGATTTTGAAAAATAAGCATAAATTTCATGTGTTTAATGCATTTTTTCAAGAAACGCCCTCGTCGCAGGTTTTTAATCATTTTTCGAGGTGATATATATACGTATATAGTATGTGTGTATAAATACGAGAAAAAAAAATTTCAGAAAAAACCTCGCACGAGTGGTTAAAAACGATTTTGAAATATAAGCATAAATTCCATGTGTTTAATGCATTTTTTTCAAGAAACGCCCTCGTCGCAGGTTTTTAATCATTTTTCGAGGTGATATATATACGTATATAGTATGTGTGTATAAATACCAGAAAAAAAAATATAAGAAAAAAACCTCGCACGAGTTTTTAAAAACGACTTTGAAATATAAGCATAAATTCCACGTGTTTAATGCATTTTTTTCAAGAAACGCCCTCGTCGAAGGTTTTTAATCATTTTTCGAGGTTATATGTATACGTATATAGTATGTGTGTATAAATCCGCGAAAAAAAAATTTCGGAAAAAACCTCGAACGAGTGGTGAAAAACGATTTTGAAATATAAGCATAAATTTCATGTGTTTAATGCATTTTTTTCAAGAAACGCCCTCGTCGCAGGTTTTTAATCATTTTTCGAGGTGATATATATACGTATATAGTATGTGTGTATAAATTCGAGAAAAAAAAATTTCTGAAAAACCTCGAACGAGTGGTTAAAAACGATTTTGAAATATAAGCATAAATTCCATGTGTTTAATGCATTTTTTTCAAGAAACACCCTCGTCGCAGGTTTTTAATCATTTTTCGAGGTGATATATATACGTATATAGTATGTGTGCATAAATGCGCGAAAAAAAAATTTCTGAAAAAACCTCGAACGAGTTGTTAAAAATGATTTTGAAATATAAGCATAAATTCCATGTGTTTAATGCATTTTTTTCAAGAAACGCTCTCGTCGCAGGTTTTTAATCATTTTTCGAGGTGATATATATACGTATATAGTATGTGTGCATAAATACGCGAAAAAAAAATTTCGAAAAAAACCTCGCACGAGTGGTGAAAAACGATTTTGAAAAATAAGCATAAATTCCATTTGTTTAATGCATTTTTTTCAAGAAACGCCCTCGTCGCAGGTTTTTAATCATTTTTCGAGGTGATATATATATGTATATAGTATGTGTGTATAAATACGTGAAAAAAAAATTTCAGAAAAAACCTCGCACGAGTGGTGAAAAACGATTTTGAAATATAAGCATAAATTCCATGTGTTTAATCCATTTTTTTCAAGAAACGCCCTTGTCGAAGGTTTTTAATCATTTTTCGTGGTGATATATATACGTATATAGTATGTGTGTATAAATACGCGAAAAAAAAATTTCGGAAAAACCTCGCACGATTGGTTAAAAACGATTTTGAAATATAAGCATAAATTCCATGTGTTTAATGCATTTTTTTCAAGAAACGCCCTCGTCGCAGGTTTTTAATCATTTTTCGTGGTTATATATATACGTATATAGTATGTGTGTATAAATTCGCGAAAAAAAAATTTCGGAAAAAATGTCGCACGATTGGTTAACAACGATTTTGAAATATAAGCATAAATTCCATGTGTTTAATGCATTTTTTTCAAGAAACGCTCCCGTCGAAGGTTTTTAATCATTTTTCGTGGTTATATATATACGTATATAGTATGTGTGTATAAATTCGCGAAAAAAAAATTTCGGAAAAAATGTCGCACGATTGGTTAACAACGATTTTGAAATATAAGCATAAATTCCATGTGTTTAATGCATTTTTTTCAAGAAACGCTCCCGTCGAAGGTTTTTAATCATTTTTCGAGGTGATATATATACGTATATAGTATGTGTGTATAAATACAGGAAAAAAAATTTCGGAAAAAACCTCGCACGATTTGTTAAAAACGATTTTGAAATATATGCATATATTCCATGTGTTTAATGCATTTTTTTCAAGAAACGCCCTCGTCGCAGGTTTTTAATCATTTTTCGAGGTGATATATATACGTATATAGTATGTGTGTATAAATACGCGAAAAAAAAATTTCGGAAAAAACCTCGCACGATTGGTTAAAAACGATTTTGAAATATAAGCATAAATTCCATGTGTTTAATGCATTTTTTTCAAGAAACGCCCTCGTCGCAGGTTTTTAATCATTTTTCGAGGTGATATATATAGGTATACAGTATGTGTGTATAAATACAGGAAAAAAAAATTTCGGAAAAAACCTCGCACGATTGGTTAAAAACGATTTTGAATTATAAGCATAAATTCCATGTGTTTAATGCATTTTTTTCAAGAAACGCCCTCGTCGCAGGTTTTTAATCATTTTTCGAGGTGATAAATATACGTATATAGTATGTGTGTATAAATACGCGAGAAAAAAATTTCGCAAAAAATCTCGCACGATTGGTTAAAAACGATTTTGAAATATAAGCATAAATTCCATGTGTTTAATGCATTTTTTTCAAGAAACGCCCTCGTCGCAGGTTTTTAATCATTTTTCGAGGTGATATATATACGTATATAGTACGTGTGTATAAATACGCGAAAAAAAAATTTCGGAAAAAACTCGGACGATTAGTTAATAAGGATTTTGAAATATAAGCATAAAAACCATGTGTTTAATGCATTTTTTTCAAGAAACGCCCTCGTCGAAGGTTTTTAGTCATTTCTCGAGGTGATATATATACGTATATAGTATGTGTGTATAAATACGGGAAAAATAAATTTCGCAAAAAAAATCGCACGATTGGTTAAAAACGATTTTGAAATATAAGCATAAATTCCATGTGTTTAATGCATTTTTTTCAAGAAACGCCCTCGTCGCAGGTTTTTAATCATTTTTCGAGGTGATATATATACGTATATAGTATGTGTGTATAAATTCGCGAAAAAAAAATTTCGGAAAAAACCTCGCACGATTGGTTAAAAACGATTTTGAAATATAAGCATAAATTCCATGTGTTTAATGCATTTTTTTCAAGAAACGCACTCGTCGCAGGTTTTTAATCATTTTTCGAGACGATATATATACGTATATAGTATGTGTGTATAAATTCGCCAAAAAAAAAATTTCGGAAAAAACTCGCACGATTGGTTAAAAACGATTTTGTAATATAAGCATAAATTCCATGTGTTTAATGCATTTTTTTCAAGAAACGCCCTCGTCGCAGGTTTTTAATCATTTTTCGTGGTGATATATATACGTATATAGTATGTGTGAATAAATAAGCGAAAAAAAAATTTCGGAAAAAATCTCGCACGATTTGTTAAAAACGATTTTGAATTATAAGCATAAATTCCATGTGTTTAATGCATTTTTTTCAAGAAACGCCCTCGTCGCAGGTTTTTAAACATTTTTCGAGGTGATATATATACGTATATAGTATGTGTGTATAGATAAGCAAAAATAAAATTTCGGAAAAAATCTCGCACGATTGGTTAATAACGATTTTGAATTATAAGCATAAATTCCATGTGTTTAATGCATTTTTTTCAAGAAACGCACTCGTCGAAGGTTTTTAATCATTTTTCGAGACGATATATATACGTATATAGTATGTGTGTATAAATAAGCAAAAAAAAATTTCGGAAAAAATCTCGCACGATTTGTTAAATACGATTTTGAATTATAAGCATAAAATCCATGTGTTTAATGCATTTTTTTCAAGAAACGCCCTCGTCGCAGGTTTGTAATCATTTTTAGAGGTGATATATATACGTATATAGTACGTGTGTATAAATACGCGAAAAAAAAATTTTGGAAAAAACCTCGCACGATTGGTTAAATACGATTTTGAAACATAAGCATAAATTCCATGTGTTTAATGCATTTTTTTCAAGAAACGCCCTCGTCGCAGGTTTTTAAACATTTTTCGAGGTGATATATATACGTATATAGTATGTGTGTATAAATACGCGAAAAAAAAATTACGGAAAAAAGGTCGCACGATTGGTTAAAAACGATTTTGAAATATAAGTATAAATTCCATGTGTTTAATGCATTTTTTTCAAGAAACGCTCTCGTCGAAGGTTTTTAATCATTTTTCGAGGTGATATATATACGTATATAGTATGTGTGTATAAATACGCGAAAAAAAAATTTCGGAAAAAATCTCGCACGATTGGTTAATAACGATTTTGAAATATAAGCATAAATTCCATGTGTTTAATGCATTTTTTTCAAGAAACGCACTCGTCGCAGGATTTTAATCATTTTTCGAGACGATATATATACGTATATAGTATGTGTGTATAAATTCGCGAAAAAAAAATTTCGGAAAAAACTCGCACGATTTGTTAAAAACGATTTTGAATTATAAGCAAAATTCCATGTGTTTAATGCATTTTTTTCAAGAAACGCCCTCGTCGAAGGTTTTTAATCATTTTTCGAGGTGATATATATACGTATAAAGTATGTGTGAATAATTACGCGAAAAAAAAATTACGGAAAAAACCTCGCACGATTTGTTAAAAACGATTTTGAAATATAAGCATAAATTCCATGTGTTTAATGCATTTTTTTCAAGAAACGACCTCGTCGCAGGTTTTTATACATTTTTNCCGATAAAATAAGTAAAACTATAGACCGATGTGTTCTGTCGATCGGTTTTGCACCGGTCGGCACAATAGGAAACAACGACTGACCGATGTGTTGGGTCGGTCCTCTATTTGGTTAAAGTACTATGTAGGATTATAAATATGTACTTTTGGTTGATTAGCCGCAACGCGAAGAAAGAGCTTGATGTTCTATGAGTGGACCGCGCCCGTCTCTGAGGGAGGATTTTCCTCCGTTAACGGCAGCCTCTTCAAGGCAACTGACACCATTGAATACTAGGGGTGTGCGGGTTTCTAATCCCTAGTAGACACCACCGCTTTCATCTGACATTGGTTCTACATCTACAAGTGCACCACTCTCGTCGAAGGTTTTTAATCATTTTTCGAGTTGATATATATACGTATATAGTATGTGTGTATAAATTCGTGAAAAAAAAAATTCGGAAAAAACCTCGCACGAATGATTAAAAACGATTTTGAAATATAAGCATAAATTTCATGTGTTTAATGCATTTTTTTCCAGAAACGCCCTCGTCGAAGGTTTTTAATCATTTTTGGAGGTGATATATATATGCATATAGTATGTGTGTATAAATACGTGAAAAAAAAAATTCGGAAAAAACCTCGCACGAGTCGTTAAAAACGATTTTGAAATATAAGCATGAATTCCATGTGTTTAATGCATTTTTTTCAAGAAACGCACTCGTCGAAGGTTTTTAATCACTTTTCGATGTGATATATATACGCATATAGTATGTGTGTATAAATACGTGAAAAAAAAAATTAGGAAAAAACCTCGCACGAGTCCTTAAAAACGATTTTGAAATATAAGCATAAATTTCATGTGTTTAATGCATTTTTTTCAAGAAACGCCCTCGTCGAAGGGTTTTAATCATTTTTCGAGGTGATATATATACGCATATAGTATGTGTGTATAAATACGTGAAAAAAAAAATTCAGAAAAAACCTCGCTAGAGTCGTTAAAAACGATTTTGAAATATAAGCATGAATTCCATGTGTTTAATGCATTTTTTTAAACAAACGCCCTCGTCGAAGGTTTTTAATCATTTTTCGAGGTGATATATATACGCATATAGTATGTGTGTATAAATACGTGAAAAAAAAAATTCGGAAAAAACCTCGCACGAGTCGTTAAAAACGATTTTGAAATATAAGCATGAATTCCATGTGTTTAATGCATTTTTTTCAAGAAACGCCCTCGTCGAAGGTTTTTAATCATTTTTCGAGGTGATATATATACGCATATAGTATGTGTGTATAAATACGTGAAAAAAAAAATTCAGAAAAAACCTCGCTAGAGTCGTTAAAAACGATTTTGAAATATATGCATGAATTCCATGTGTTTAATGCATTTTATTCAAGAAACGCACTCGTCGAAGGTTTTAATCATTTTTCGATGTGATAATATACGCATATAGTATGTGTGTATAAATACGTGAAAAAAAAAATTTGGAAAAAACTTCGCACGAGTCCTTTAAAACGATTTTGAAATATAAGCATAAATTCCATGTGTTTAATGCATTTTATTCAAGAAACGCCCTCGTCGAAGGTTTTTAATCATTTTTCGAGGTGATATATATACGCATATAGTATGTGTGTATAAATTCGTGAAAAAAAAAATTCGGAAAAAACCTCACACGAGTCGTTAAAAACGATTTTGAAATATATGCATGAATTCCATGTGTTTAATGCATTTTTTTCAAGAAACGCACTCGTCGAAGGTTTTTAATTATTTTTCGAGGTGATATATATACGCATATAGTATTTGTGTATAAATACGTGAAAAAAAAAATTCGGAAAAAAACTCGCACGAGTCGTTAAAAACGATTTTGAAATATAAGCATAAATTCCATGTGTTTAATGCATTTCTTTCCAGAAACTCCTTCGTCTCAGGTTTTTAATCATTTTTCGAGGTGATTCATATACGTATATAGTATGTGTGTATAAATTCGTTGAAAGAAAATTTCGTAAAAGTCCTCGCACGAGTCGTTAAAAACTGTTTTGAAATATAAGCATATATTCCATGTGTTTAATTGGTTTTTTTCCAAAAACTCCCACGTCGCAGGTTTTTAATCATTTTTCGAGGTGATATATACACGTATATAGTTTGTGTGTATATATTCGTGAAAAAAAAATTTCGGAAAAAACCTCGCACGAGTCTTTAAAAACGGTTTTGAAATATAAGCATGAATTCCACGTGTTTAATGCATTTTATTCCAGAAACTCCCTCGTCGCAGGTTTTTAATCTTTTTTCGTTGTGATATATATACGTATATAGTATGTGTGTATATATACGTGAAAAAAACATTTCCGAAAAAACCTCGCACTTGTCGTTATAAACGATTTTGAAATATAAGCATGAATTCCATGTGTTTAATGCGCTTTTTCCAGAAACTCCCTCGTCGCAGGTTTTTATTCATTTTTAGAGGTGATATATATATGTATATAGTATGTATGTATAAATACGTTGAAAAAAAATTTCGAAAAAACCTCGCACGAGTCGTTAAAAACGATTCTGAAATATAAGCATGAATTCCACGTGTTTAATGCATTTTTTTCCAGAAACTCCTTCGTCGCAGGTTTTTAATCATTTTTCGAGGTGATTCATATACGTATATAGTATGTGTGTATAAATTCGTTGAAAAAAAATTTCGGAAAAATACTCGCACGAGTCGTTTAATACGATTTTGAAATATAAGCATGAATTCCATGTGTTTAATGCATTTTTTTCCAGAAACTCCTTCGTCGCAGTTTTTTAATCATTTTTCGAGGTGATATATATACGTATATAGTATGTGTGTATAAATACGTTGAAAAATAATTTAGGAAAAAACCTCGCACTAGTCGTTAAAAACGATTCTGAAATATAAGCATGAATTCCATGTGTTTAATGCATTTTTTTCCAGAAACTCCTTCGTCTCAGGTTTTAATCATTTTTCGAGGTGATTCATATATGTATATAGTATGTGTGTATAAATATGTTGAAAAAAAATTTCGTAAAAGTCCTCGCACGAGTCGTTAAAAACGATTTTGAAATATAAATATATATTCCATGTGTTTAATGCGTTTTTTTCCAGAAACTCCTACGTCGCAGATTTTTAATCATTTTTCGAGGTGATATATATACGTATATAGTATGTGTGTATATATTCGTGAAAAAAAAATTTCGGAAAAAACATCGCACGAGTTGTTAAAAACGGTTTTGAAATATAAGCATAAATTCCACGTGTTTAATTCATTTTTTTTCCAGAAACTCCCTCGTCGCAGGTTTTTAATCTTTTTTCGAGGTGATATATATACGTATATAGTATGTGTGTATAAATATGTGAAAAGAACATTTCGGAAAAAACCTCGCACGAGTCGTTAAAAACGATTTTGAAATATAAGCATGAATTCCATGTGTTTAATGCGCTTTTTTCCAGAAACTCCCTCGTCGCAGGTTTTTATTCATTTTTAGAGGTGACATATATACGTATATAGTATGTGTGTATAAATACGTTGAAAAAAAAATTTGAAAAAACCTCGCACGAGTCGTTAATAACGATTCTGAAATATAAGCATGAATTCCATGCGTTTAATGCATTTTTTTCCAGAAACTCCTTCGTCGCAGGTTTTTAATCATTTTTCGAGGTGATTCATATACGTATATAGTATGTTTGTATAAATTCGTTGAAAAAAAATTTCGGAAAAGTCCTCGCACGAGTCATTTAAAACGATTTTGAAATATAAGCATGAATTCCATGTGTTTAATGCATTTTTTTCCAGAAACTCCTTCGTCGCAGTTTTTTAATCATTTTTCGAGGTGATATATATACGTATATAGTATGTGTGTATAAATACGTTGAAAAATAATTTAGGAAAAAACCTCGCACTAGTCGTTAAAAACGATTCTGAAATATAAGCATGAATTCCATGTGTTTAATGCATTTTTTTCCAGAAACTCCTTCGTCGCAGTTTTTTAATCATTTTTCGAGGTGATATATATACGTATATAGTTTGTGTGTATAAATACGTTGAAAAATAATTTAGGAAAAAACCTCGCACGAGTAGTTAAAAACGATTTTGAAATATAAGCATGAATTCCATGTGTTTAATGCGTTTTTTTCCAGAAACTCCCTCGTCGCAGGTATTTATTCATTTTTCGAGGTGATATATACATATATAGTATGTGTGTATATATACGTGAAAATGCAACTCAGACCAAATGTCCATTTTGGACAAAATATTGGACTTTGGCACCTATATTTGGGGGGGGGGTAAATGCCCTGAACTTTATGTCCAATCCTCCACAAAATCCATATGGAGTAGGGATTGTCTCAGCCCTGTTTGATATCACCGGAGTGCCTTATAGAGATACACTGGCATTGACACTTTCCTCATCGGATCACTCTGGACTAGTCATTCACATAGTAGTTCTAAGAGGAGAAAACTATGAAGAATGAGCACATGCCATGAGAATGGGGTTGATGACAAAAAAGAAATTGGGATTTGTTGATGGCAGCATAGTTGAACCACATCTCGGGGTCGGATTGAGTGATGAATTGATAACCATTAATTCTCTTTATGTCCAACGGATTCTGAACATGATAGACCCCCATATCTGGTCCACTTTATCATTCATCGATTCCGCTAAATTTCTTTTGGAAGATTTGTACCAACGCTACTCCATGAGAAATGGTCCTAGAATTCACTGAAAGGAGAACTCGCTGCTTGCAGACAGCGTGGGGACAGTGTAGTGGATTCTTTTGGAAAATTACATAGGTTATAGTGTGAATTGTCTACATATGAGGAGGGTCTAACTTGCTGTTTCAAACAAGAATCCTGTGAATCAGTGAAACGTTTCCTACGTCGGCAAGAAAACGAGAGATTTCATTAATTCTTGCTCGGACTAGATAATGAAATCTATGGCACTGCTCGCTAAAAAATCCTCAGCTGCGAGAGTCTGCCGTCACTAAATCAAGTGTACTAAAAAATTATTATGGAAGAACGTCACATGGTAGTGGTTTAAGGCGAAGATGAAAAACGAGAAATAGTTAGTTTTGCTACTCATATGGATAGTGATGAGAACTCTAAGACCGGGTACCTTGTAATGGGTGAGGCCCGATAACAGTTGGGCCGACTTAAATAATCAAAACGAACTCTTACAGCCCACCTACACCTTTAGGAGGAGCGGCCCGATGTTCAACACAGAGGACCGAAGATAACCTTAGTAAATAAAAGCGTTATCTGCCAGCTGGCTCCGGGGTTCGGTCCGAACGGTTACAGGCTCACGCGTTCCACGCTTCGGGCCCTATCACGTTTATCATGCTTCGGGCCCGATCATGCAGACCACACCTCGGTCCCAGCCTTGTTTTACATCCTGCGATAACAACCTCTAACAAACTTGTCAGAGGCGGTTACAGGACGTGGGTTACACTCGCCGGCGACTCTATAAATACAGGGCAAGACGAAGGAAATAACAGGACCTTTTGGACGCGGAAGAACAGGCTGTTACTCTGCCGGATTCTTACCGCTTTCTTTGTCTCGTCATTTTCATTAGCCTATCTTGTATAAACTGTTGAGTTATTTCATTAGTGAGCAGGCTAAGAGCATAATCAGCTCTTAGTCGAGTGGTTTTCACCCCAATTCACGGGGTTTCCACTATATACTGCCGTGCATTTATTTTGGTTTTTGGCTTTTGATCGTCTTCCACATTTTAAAGAAATCAGAACCGAGTTCGTTTGTTGAACGAACCGGACGACTGTTGGTACCCCCTAAAAAGGGACCATAA
>RWGZ01001503.1:142903-182638 GCA_009725065.1 Utricularia reniformis
CACCCACGCATAGGGCAATTGGACCGAAGCAGGTTCAACCCCTCTCGCACGGACACCGCAAACACTCTTGCGTTGTTCCCCCCTCCCGAAGCACGCCTTAAGCGAATAGATCTGCTTCGGGAGAGAAGATTAATAGATATAGGTGTTGCGGGTAGGACCGGAGCCCCAGCCCCGAAGGGGGTTCTATCTTCTAGCTCAGATTCAGATCCATCAGAAAGATCGGGTATGAGATAATACTTGTGTTTTGATTAATCCTGATCCTTATGTATCCGTTTTGCAGATTCCACTGAGACAATGCCGAGCTCGCGTTTTAAGCGTATGGCAGCATCTTCGGCCCGCCCTTCTGAAGCATCGGGCAGTGCCGAAGTGAGTGGATCAGCAACAGGGGGAACGATGGTCCCATCGGGGTCGGGAAACCCTTCGGTCCCATCGACCAGCAAGGGGATAATAACCCTTAGCTGCTCAGGGCAGTCGTCTGGCGGAGACGGGCCTTCGTTTCGGGTATTTGGAGTGATGGAGGAAGTGATAGAGGCCCGGATTCGCTCTTTGAGCTTATCCGGCCTTTATCAGATTGGTAATGCTTCCTTTATTAATTCTAAAACGATTAATTTGTTGCTGCAGGGAGCCGTTCCAGTGGAGAAGGTTCTCCCCGGTCCCCCGCTTAAGCCGAACGTCTCCCTGCCGCCGGTCCCCTTGGGAAAAGGAAAAAGTGTGGCCGAAGCAGAGCCTCCGTAGGAGCTGAAGAGGCTGAAGAGGGGAGGTCACGCTCCGGTCCCCAACAAGGGGATCGTTTTGAAGGAACCTGGGTAGGGCCCGAAGACGAACTCTGATTGGGGAGTTGCTTTGGATTTGCTGAGCAGGTTCAGCAAGAAGAGGAAGCTGTCCTCCTGGCGGAGTGCCTTTGTGAAGGACTTCCGCCTTTTTGGGGAGCAGAACCCAGATAACGTCCAAGCGGACGTATCTGCAGAAGACATCATGGAAAGCTACCTTGACCTCACATCTAAGGTAATTCTTAGTTAACTTGAGGCCCGAAGTTTTATCCTTAACCATGTATTGTCTTTTGCAGATGTTGAGGAAAGCTTTTACAACGGCCATCACCATGGAGAAATACCAAGACGATGGCGTTGTATCCCAGAAAGTCCAAGAGCAACTTGACCTTGCAAAAATGCAAGTTGAAATAAAACATGGGGAATTGGTCACGGTACGGGAGGACCGTGACCGATTGGACAACGAGCTGCTAAGAGCCGGGACCGAGGTCTCCCTCTTAGCAGATAAGGTTGCTGAGCTGGAGAAGGTTGGGGGAACAGCTCAAGCAAGAATAGCCGAACTGGAGACCCAGTTGCGGGCCAAGGACGAGGAAATAAACCAAGTCCAATGTCGGGCCCAGGAGAAGCGAAATAAGCTGAACGAGCTTCTCCTTCGGGCCCAAGAGGAAAAGGCGGCCTTGGACGAGGAGTTGGCAAGTGCCCGCACTTCGTCTGAAGCTTCGGTTCGGGAGCGGTTTTGGGGTTCGCTCAGTCCCTGTTGCTGTTTGCTTTGGCGGACAACATACACGGGGTTTACACTGCGAAGTATCTGGACAATATGCGAGAGCAGATCATCCAGACCTTCTGGCTTTCCCCTTCGGACGAGCGATGGAAAGTGATCGAGCCACTAGAGAAGGATGGCAAGTTCCAGGTTATTCCAACTTTGGAAGAGCCTGTGTTAGAGGAGGACCCTTTCTTTTATCTCTTTGATGAGATGGAGAAAGCGGTCAACCAGAAGGTGGCCGATCAGGAGGAAGAATTAAAGCGGCTCGCCGAACGGACCGAACCCCAGGAACCCGAGGCAGAGAACAATGAAGAAAGGACCGAGGCAGAAGACCCCGAAGAGGGGCAAATTAGCTAGACATTACTTTGTATCTGCCTTCTTTCTTCATTTAAATAAAAAATTTCCTCCCTTTTCTTTTAGCTTTGTTTGTTTTATTTTTTAATCGCAGAAGTGACCAAGTACAACTAAACTAACTTCGTAGTGAACTAATAAGTTTCACCTTAACGAAGTAGTTTGTCTTAACTTCAGAATAAACTAACAAGTATAAGATCGGGGACACTTAAGAGGTAGTAACCATCGGTCCCAGACGTTATATTTAGTTTATTTATGTCCACTTTAATTGGATCGGTCGTTTTATGTGGTGTATGGGTCACTCTTATTCCGTCCTTGGAATCATTACGTAATTGAGTAGGCGTGGTTTGCGTTAGTTATGAGTTTTTGTAGGCTTTCGCCGAACCTTGGTTCTATTAAAGTCCCTTAGGTTTAACCGATTAAGCTTGGCTCATAAAACGTCTCAAGTGAAGACCGATCTTATGTTTTGACATGCTGACTATCATTCCTTTCGTTGTGGCAGATTTCGCTGGAACAAAAGGCCATCTCTAAAGACTGAATGCCGTTGGAGGGAATATCTTAGTTCGCAATGAGTTCTGGGAGAATCACAACTCATCCATGGGGCTGGGCAAGTGCAGGAGCATCTGACTCGTCAGAGCGGTCACTGCAACTTGGGAACCTTGCGGACAAGAAGCTTCGGTCACTAGTCTAGATTCGTCCTAAGTTTACACAACTCCAAGATCGGTCCATCATTCTATTAGAAATAGTGAACTTTTGAACTTACCAGTTTGCTATTTACGTTTAATGGAATGTCTTCTATTGAGTCACACATTAATCAAAAAATCACAAGAAGTATCGCCTTAAATTCATGACATTCCAAGTTCGGGGGACCTCTATACCATCCAATGTTTCAAGTTTATACGCACCTGACTCCAATTTCGCCGATATACGATATGGTCCCTCTCAATTTCTGTCCAGCTTTCCAACATTCCTCTGCACCTTAATGCTTCTGAGGACAAGGTCGCCTTCAAAGAATTCTCTTGGGAGGACCCGTTTGTTATGGGCCCGTTCCATATTTCGTTGGTAAGCACGCATCCGTGCATAAACTGCATCTCTTTTTTCTTCAACCATCTCGAGGTCCAATAATCTCCTTTCACCATTCATATGCTCGTCGTATTGAGATATCCGAGGTGATCGGATGGCAACCTCCACCGGGCTAACAGCTTCGGTTCCATACACCAATGAGAAAGGTGATTCCTGGGTTGTTGAGCGAGGTGTAGTTCGGTATGCCCATAGAACCTCGTAGATGTGTTCAGGCCATTTACCCCCCAAAGTCTTCTAACTTGGTTTTTAATCCTTTCAAAATAACTTTGTTAGATACCTCCGTAAGTCCATTGGTCTGGGGATGGGCTACTGATGAGAAATGCTGGATGATGCCCAATTTGGTGCATAAATCTCGTATGCTTCTTCCTCGGAACTGAGTCCCATTGTAAGATATGAGCGCTCGGGGAGCCCCGAAGCGGCTTATAATATTTCGCCAGATAAAGTGCTTGACCACTTTTTCCGAGATGATGGCTACAGCTTCTGCCTCGATCCACTTTGAATAATATTCCACCGCAACTATGCAAAATTTCCGTTGCCCTATGGACCGAGGAAAAGGTCCGAGGATGTCGATCCCCCACCTGTCGAAAGGACAAGGTAGTGGGGTGATGGATAAAGGAGCCCCAGGTAATTGCGGAAGTGGGGCGTGATACTGGCATATTGCACAACGCTTAGTGTATTCCTTGGCATCAGCAAGCAATGTTGGCTAAAAATACCCGGCTCTGATAATGCGGTGGTATAAGGGTCGGGCCCCCGAATGGATGCCGCAAATACCTTCATGAACATAAATCATGACGGCTTCGGCCTCAATAGGAGATAAACAACACAGAAGCGGACCCTCAAAGCTCTTTTTAAACAAGCGTCCGTCAACTAAAGTGAATCGTTTAGCCCGGACCTCTATCTTTCTGGCTTCAGATTTATCTTCAGGGAGATATCCGTTTGAGAGATATTTGATAAAGGAGTCCATCCAATTGGGTTCTCCTGGAGATTGCGTAACATCAATATTCAAGCCCTGGAGTTCGTGACATAGAGCCCCGATTTCTTCAATAGACTATTCGGTCACTGAGATCTCGACCGAAGGTCGGTCCTGGATGTGGACCGAAATAGTACTTGGTTCAATGTCAGGTATGCCCGAAGCCAATCTGGCCAGTGCGTCGGCAACCTTGTTCTGCTCTCGTGGCACATGGTCTAGCGAGAACTCACTGAACTTCTTAGATAGCTCCAGAACTTTAGCGCAATATAACTTCATCATCGGATCATGAGTTTCGAATCTCCCTGCGAATTGTTCGACTACTAACTTTGAATCTGAGAACATTCGCACTCTGCTAACTCCCATTTTGCGAGCAAGGGCCATTCCAGATAATACTGCCTCATATTCCACCACGTTATTTGTTCCAGCAAAGGAGAATTTAACTGCGGAATGAATAAGGTCACCTTGTACAGTTGTTAAGGTAATGCCCTCTCCTCTTCCTCCGAAGGTTGATCCATCTACGTGGATCGTCCATCGATCATCCTCTTGGTTGATATAAATGGCCGATCGGGTCATTTCAACCACAAAATCGGCGAGAACCTGAGCCTTGATCACCCTTCGGGGCAAGAATTCCAGGTACATAGCAATGAGTTTAATCGCCCATTTAGCCAATCTCTCATTCAAATCCTTTTGCTTAAGTAGCACTTTCAGAGGTTGATCTGTGTAAACATAGACCGTTCGTCCTTCGAAATAATGCTTCAGCTTGGACACAGCTTTTTTCAAAGCTAGCATGAATTTTTCAATGGTGGAGTACCTGGTTTCAGCAGATACCAGAGAGTGGCTGACATAATAGNATATGGCTTGCTTTTCTTAGCACTCTGAAAAAGGGTAAGGCCCGATCTGTGGATTTCGAAATAAACCTGCTTAATGCGGCTAGTCGGCCAGTGAGCCTTTGGAACTCTCTCTTATTTCTCAGAGGTTGCAAATCAATGATAGCTTGTACCTTTTCAGGATTAACCTCTATGCATTTCTCTGAAACATAATATCCTAAAAATTTTCCACTTCGGATCCCGAAGCAGCATTTGTTCGGATTTAGTTTAAGCTTATATTTTCGGCATACTTCGAAACAACGAGACAAATAAGAAAGATGATCTTCATCATTCATAGACTTAACAATCATATCGTCAACATACACTTCCATCATGTGGCCAATTAATTCTCTAAAGATTCTGTTGACCAACCTCTGGTATGTTGCTCCAGCATTTTTGAGACCGAAGGGCATAACAACATAGCAATAAACCCCATCTTCGGTCATGAATGATGATTTCTTCTAATCTTCCTCAGCCAAGAAGATCTGGTGATATCCAGAATAAGCATCCATTGTACTCATCATGGTGCTTTCAGCGACAGCATCCACCAGTCGATCGATGTGCGGCAGAGGGAAAGGATCTGATTCACAGCTTTTGTTTACATCGGTAAAATCGATGACATTCGCCATTTCCCGTCCGGCCTGGAAACTACTACTGGGTTTGCAACTCATTCAGTATAGTGGATTTCTCGGATAAATCCCGACCGTAGTAACTTGTTCACTTCAGCCCGGATGATCTCAATTTTTTCAGGAGAGTAACGTCTCCTTTTCTGCCTGACAGGCTTCGTTCCGGGCTCAGTATTGATCCGATGTTCACTATCGGATCGGTCAATCCCCGGCACATCATCCGGGGTCCAGGCAAATATATCCACGTGGCTTCTCAGCAGGTGGATCAGTTCTTTTTCGAAGTCCGGGGCTAAATGAGCCCCGATGCGAGTTGTCTTGGTTGAGTCATCCTCAACCAAATTAATCACTTTGAACCCCACGGGTTCCATCGCTTGCCTCGGGTGCGGAAGCTCTTCCAGCAAATCCACCCGAGCCTTCTTCATAGGTGACAACGTTCGGCACGAGCTCAAGTAGCATTGTCTAGCTACTTTCTGGTCCCCCTTAACAGAAATAACTCCATGGATGGAGGGGAACTTGAGCATCATATGATAAGTAGAAGGGACCGCTTCAAACTTGCTCAGACCGGTCCGTCCAATAATGGCGTTGTAAGCCAAATCGACTTCAACGATAATAAATTCCATATCTTCATATCGGTCCTTGGATGGCTCTCCAAGGGTAACGGGGAATAACATCTTCCCACAAGGAATAACACTTCTTTGGTCGAACGACCAAAGAGTTATGTTGGCGATTGGCAGATCATGAGCGACCGCTCCCAACATTTCGGCGACTTCGCGCTTCATCAGATTGCACGAAGCCCCAGTGTCCACCAGGATTATGTGGACACGACGATTCCCGATGACCCCTGTAATGGTGAGGGGGTCGTCACATGGATCAATGATCCCCTCCCGATCATTCGGGGTGAAAGTGATATCCTCTCTGAAGACGGAGGACCGATCCATGGGATCATATTTTACAAGCGCCACAGATTCGGAGCTCTCAACAGAATCTCCGCGCGCCGTTCTCTTTCGGTCCCGGACCGACTCATTTATTCTCAAACCGCCGGAGATAACATAAATATCTCCGGCTACTTCCCTGGGTGCCACCTCATTGCGAGGAGGTTGGGCATCATTACCAGCAGGTGGGGGAGCAGCATGCTCCTGTCTCTCTCCTTCGTTCTGTGGGGCTCTGCCGCCACGGCCCCGCCATCTTCTCCTACGGCCCTGACCACGGTTCTCACGACCGTGTTGGCCTCTTTCCTGCTCTGGCGGAGGAGACCTTCGGTCCTCCGTCCGGTCATTGTAGTTTCGGGGCTGTCCCCGATTATCTCTTCCCCTCGGCCTGTGACGATCGTCACCTTGATGGCCCCTTCGGGGGGATTCCGCTCTTTTGCCCTTCTGACCGTTTCGGTCGGGCTTTTCTTTACCCATTGCTTCTACTGTCTCTTTCAGCAACGGGCACTTCAGGGTTGGGTGATCGCGATTATGATGAAGCTCGCAATACACCCGCTTGTCCTCCTGCTTCGGGGGGACATCTTTTTCATTTGCAGCCGCTACTTCTCGCGACTGTTTCTTCGGGTAGGAAACCCGATGATTGCCTGCGGGCTCAGAATTCCCGCTAGGCTTCCGATAACCAAGCCCCAGCGCTTCATCCACCTTAATATATTTGTTGATTTTAAGGAGAAGTTTCCCCAAGGTGGGTGGTGGGCTTTTCACCAAACTGGCCGAGAGGCCGCACGGTCCTAGGACCTGCTGTAGAATATCGATTTTGTCCCGGAGTTCGAGTTTGATGCCTCGGGCGGTCCTGTTGAATTTTTCCATAAAGAACCGAAGGCTCATTTTCGCCGGAATATACTTTAGCTGATATAATTCCTGCCTACTTCGGGGCGGTCCTACATTAGGAGCGAATTGCTCTGAGAAAGCCAAAATAAACCCGCCATACGACTGATGGATCGGGCCGGCAGATTTTTGAACCAGGTTCAGGCATCGCCTTGCAATCCTGCCGAGAAGATACGGCACTTCAATGAATCCGAGGCCCGAACCGTTCCCATGCGTAACTCGAAGTCAGCGACGTGATCAATAGGATCACCATCGCCTCGGAATGTCGGCAACCCCTCGGGGTTGCGATAATGTCGATCTGGGACTGCTGCCCAGATTTCTTCTGAGAAGGGGAGCATTAAATCTCCCAAGGCGGCTGATACGCCTTCAGATTGCTGGGATGACGCCTGGACTGCATGTAAATTATGCCACCAATCGTCATCCTTACTGCGCCTGATAGGAGCCTCCATAGCCCTGTTAAATAAACCAGGATTGCGTCCCAAATTCGGTTCGCAATCCCTCAGTGTGCGCATACTCTCTAACTCTCTGGTGAGCTCATCTATCCGTCGCTGCATCTGCTCCTGGTCATTTCCCGGAGCGGGAGTTAGGGCTCTGGCCGGAGGGGGAGGAGTAGATCGATATCTAGGCCTCCTCGTGTTAACGCCNTTTTTGAACGCTACACGAAACGAATCATCGAGAAACGCCAGTTGCTAGAAGCGATTACGTCGGAGCGATTCCAACTGGTATGTGTTTCTGACCTATAGAATTAGGATTCCATCCGATCTGACCGCTAGAATTAGCTTTTGTTTACGCTGAAAAGCTTATAGTGACTTGTATATGGTAATGTATTTTTTCGGATCAAAGACAATTTTCTTTTTTTCTCTAGTGTTTTTCTGTTGTTTTGCTAGTTATCTCACTGTGATTAGGATATTTGCATCCAGATCTGGTATGTTTCTCTGCTCTAGAATTAGCTTTTGTTTACGCTGAAAACCTGATAGTGACTAGTATATGCTACTGCATTTGTTTCCGATCAAAGACGAATTATCTTTTTTCTAGCGGTTTACTGCTGTTGTGTTAGGATATTCGCATCTAGACTCTGCAAATATGATATGTTTCAGATCAAAGACGAATTCTCTTTTTTTTCTATCGTTTTCCGTTCTTCTGTTAGTTAAATCAGTCAGAAGATTAGGATATTCGTATCCAGACTTTGTTACTTTTGACGTTTCTAGATAATGTTGACGTACTCATGAAGTGTGTTTTTTGTTCTATTCAAACATAACTTGTTCGTTATTTATATTTTGAAAGCAGTACTAAAAACCTGTATTCTTCTTTTGTTAGTTATATTGTTCTTGTAGTTTCTGATTTTCAGTAATCTTGTGAACAATGAATGCGACTCAAACATTGTAGTTCTTTGTAAGCAGACAATCATGCGAGTTCTAGAATGTTAGAGCTCATGTTTTTGTTACCCTATTCATATTTCTAAGAGGTTTTTCATCATCTCATTTTCATGATGTGATCTTTGTCTAGGGATTTACTCCACAGTTTGCAACCATTCACATGAAATTTCAATGAAGGTAAACATTTTTTATGCTGGGTAATTTATCACTTATACCACCAATACCTTGGCGGCTACTGTGGGAAATCCCCTGCTCCAGTTACTCTATATAATACATAAGGGGTTTAATTCATTTTAGTCCCTCCAATTACCGATGTGATAATTTTGATCCCTCGATTTTGAATAATACATCTTATGTCTCTCAATTAACAATATATATCAATTTTAATACATAATGACCAAAATGCCCTTGAAAAATTTTTAAATTAAATTTTAAAAGTAGTGACGGAGTGGGTTGAGAAAGATTGGTTGGAGATTGGATTATGAATAATAGATTATGTGTTGAAATTGCATTTAAAGATAGAAAGTGGTAATGGAGTGACTCCAGAAAGATTGAATTTGGAAATATTATAGGGGTATTTTGATCATTATGTACCAAAATTGACATATATTGTTAATTGAGGGACATCAGATGCATTATTTAAAATCGAGAGACCAAAATTGTCACAGCGTATAATTTGAGGGATTAAAAGTGAATTAAACCCAATAAACAAGGCTACAAGTGATGGTTACTTAACATCCTCAACGTTGGCCGTCCAATCTGACTAGACGGCCAATGTGACACAAATTGCATCCTTTCGGAGGAGAGAGAGTGTCTCATTGTCACAACGTGTAATTTGAGGGATTAAAAGTGAATTAAACCAATAAATAAGGCTAGAAGTGATGGTTACTTAACATCCTCAACGTTGGCCAGTCCAATCTGATTGGACGGTCAACGTGGCACAAACTGCATCCTTCCGGAGGAGAGAGAGTAGACGGGACACTCTATTTCCTCAAAATTTAATTAAACAAAATTTAAAAAATTAAATTAAAAAGAATTAAAAAATATAATAAATTTATATAATTATTTTATCGATAATATTATAATTTTTATATAATTGATGTGTAAAAAATAAAATTAAAAAATTATAAGTGTCCGAATATTGTTGTAGAGATAATATGAAAGTTATTTATAAAATTAAAAAATGATGATATGTATAGAGAGAAAACTAATGTGAAGGAGAGAGTTAAATTTACGATGGACATGATTGAGATGATCTTATGTGTATTTCTTAGGCTACTTTTTAGAATTATGTATTTCTCTCCTTTCTCTGCTATTCATCATTAGCGTTCGATGAAGCCAAAGCACTTAATAATTTGTCCAGGTACGCTAATAATTCTAAATATTTGTGGAAAAAGTATATATTCACCTTAATAATTTATTTGAAGTTCTCAAAATTTCCAAAATTTACATTTAATTAAAGGAAATACATGATATTGGTCAAGCATTTTTAAAATTTGTGTTTTAATTTCTTTTGAATTATAATAATTTAATTTGAACTTTTAGTATATAACTTAAAGTATCACAACGTATATTAAATTACATCAAAATACTTGAACCACTTACATAATTTATATAAAATGTAATAGAAAAGCCAATAAAATGTATTTCAGGAGTCTTCAGTCTCATTAACGCTGTTTTTACTTTTTATTAAAAAATGATTGAATAATTTCCTTGCATTAATTCAAGGCATGAATATTATTTTGCCGGGATTCTTTTTAAATAGAATTGCATTACAATAGGGGAAAATTAGTAGCAAATTGCATTACAAAAATCTTGCTCATAATTTACGATTACAAAAAGAATCGACTTTCTTTGTGATGTACCTGTTTCTACACACACAGATCTCTTTTCTAGTTGTCATCGTCAAAGCAAGAATAAGTCATCACTATTGCCAGCGGCACTGTTTTCTAATGCCTTCTTGGCTTTTTTCTCGGAACTATTTCCATCACTCGCCATATCGGAGAACTTTCGTTTCTTCCCTATATGATTCTCGACGATTTCTAAATCATCGTCTGATGTAGTTGCTGGTGCTCACACCATTATTATACTTCGGTATAGCTATGGGCTGTGTCAAACCAGAGAGAACCATTCCATCTGGCTCTTTTTGTGGATCAAATTCCTCCCTGCTAAGTTTATATCACGCTAAGTACCATTCACAAGTAACGGGGAGGATATTGATGTTAATACTGCATTTTAGCTCTTGCTGAAGATCCTCAGCTGTAATAACAGTTCCACCAACAACAGGAGAAGGAAGCTCAGATAAAACCTGAAAAATGGAGCAGGTCAGGAAGATATGTTGTCATGTTTAGATGATGAAGAAACTCAAGAGAAAGCCATTAACCTTCTCGAGGTTTGCTTCATAGCTTGAGACCTCGGATTCATCAAGATCATCGCCAACTTGGTAGACAAGGGTAGAACCATGCATTATTAGTGGCAAACTCATGCCAAGTTTTGCTCTCACAATCTTGTTCACAACGTCCCTTAATTTTGAATGATGTGGATTTATCTCAAGGGTCAAAGGGGTCTAGGAAAAACAACATTATAAAAATACCAGTACAAAAACAAAACTTTTTTGGTTACGGGCATTATAGTGTAAAAATATCTCAGACCATGAAATTAATAATAAAATTAGAGTCAGTCTTTTCTGTAAATAATCCAAGTAACTTTCATTAGGAAAAAGGCATACCTATAGTTTTCAATATCATTACGCAACACCTTAATAGCTTCAATGACAATTAGCCCTGCAATGATTGCATTAGTTGTGGCAACAGCATGCACAATATTGCCAGCAATGCCTTTAGCCTCAAAGAGACAATGAAGAGGGATCCCAAATGAGGAAGCTCTAATATTTGCAGCAGCAGTAACAAATTCTACAGATAATCGATCATCTTTGTCAAATGTTAAATTACCTATCTCCTGAGGAATGGAACGTGAAGAAGAATGACACATTCAGTACTAAGATGATAATTATAAAGACAATAAAGAAGGATTCATAACATGTATCAAACCTTGTTTCTAGTTGAAAGGAGTAATTTCAGAGCTTCAAGAAATACCATGGTGTTCTCCTTCAGACACCAAATCTCCTGAGGATTCTTCAGACCAAGGGAAGTCATTGCGGACTTGGACAATGTATTTACAGCTACTAACTCAATACCGTTCTCGTGTATGACCTCATCAGTAACTACATCTTTGAAATATATGGGCTTCCGCCTTTTACGATTTTTCCATCTGTCTTCATTTGACAAAGCAATCTCAAGATTATAACCAAAAACGTGATCATAAATTCTCCTTCCATATTGTCCAATACTCTCGTCATTTTTGCGCTCAAAAGCATCTTCAGTTGAAGATGAGCTAGAAGCATCACTAGAGCGCACATTTAGATCATTTTCTTGGTTTTTGTCCCCAAACAACTTTGCAAAAAGTAATTCCTTGGCCCATACAATGCAATGGACAAACTGAAATCCAAGGACAGTAAACAAAACATACACATGTAGATGTTCAGAGTTCAGACAATAGACAGCCTGAAAAGAAAGGGATTTTGGCCATAATGTAGATAAGATTAAACGAAACTAAAACCTCATGCATAGTTACTTGGTCAAATAAATGAAAAGCAGCGGCTATATTAGTTATCCGGAATTAAATGAAACAAAACAAGCTGGACACTCTTTACATGTCAAAGATGAGTTCTGCATATAACACAGAATAAGAAATATTAATACAAATTGAATACCTTGGATGGGGTACTTGTGATCGTGGAAACAGGGTATGTTTTTGGTGCTGGCTTAGGCTCACATTCATAACATTCTGTTCTACCCTTCACATGAACAGTAACCTATCTCCAGAAAGTAAAACAATTTAAATCATAAAAAAAGTTAGAAAGAAGTGAAAAATAGCAAATGCATCAACATGAAGAATCAACAGCGTAAACAAACATTAAATGACGTTAGGGAAATAGATACCATATTTGAGCCACGACAAATTAAATTTAATACATATAATAGCTTACAAGAAGATACCACCTGTCCCAGGAAGCCTGTTGTTCCACTTTCGACCAATGGTACACCAGCTGCCAAACAAAGGCGGTTTACATGCCTCCTTGCATCTAAATTATCTAGCCCATTTAAGACAACATTGAATTGCTTAAAGAAATCAACATTAAACTCGGAATCTTTCACATTAGCATGATATGGTGTAATGCTGACATGAGGCCTAAATTTCAGCACCGCATCACGAGCAACCTGCTCAAATATCATGTGTAAAATTTTAAAAAACCGAGAAAATATATAAAATATTAGGCCGAACTCACTTTAGCCTTGGATTTGCCAACATGTGATTGACGAAACAAGAATTGCCTGTTTAGATTGCTAACTTCAATGCTATCCATGTCAATCTAGCAATTACAATTACAATTACACAACATAGACCCGAGACTAAGTCTACACAAAATATCAATAAAAAAGTAGGAAAAAACCATAAGAAAATATAAAGTGAGACAGGTATCAGAACAAAAATGACAAATAGTATCACTCTGAAACAAGAGGCATCCAAAATAATCAAAGAAGATAAACAAATTCTCACAATGTAATTGGCAGCGTCCCACGCCCTAACCAAATATATTATAGAAAAAGAAAATCAGATGCAAGTAGAAAACAGAGAAAGAAGAAACTGAAGGTAAAAGCGCCTTTCCTAAAACCCTAATTACAATCCCTAAAAGAGGAAACGCATTAAGAATCAGGGAACCGTCTGTACAAACAAAACTGAATAAAAGTTCCTCGAGCCTAGGAAAATAATACTCACGATATGGATATCAATGAAACCAGTTAACACGAGGGTCTTGAGCAGCTCGCAGCCAATACCACCGGCGCCCACCATGAGCAATTTAGCGCCCTAAATCAAACAAGTCATCTGACTCAAACTAAGCTCAGCCATCTCATACTTAACACAAGTAAAACAAAAAGCAATTGATCGTGCCTTAATCACGGATAATTTTTCATTTGAAGCCATCCGAAGCCGGGATACAAACGTCAGGAACTGGAATACATGAAAATCAATTCCAAAAACAGCAACAAGTGGAAGCAATTGCAGTTCATGAATAGAATAATCAATAATTGAAAAACGTCGTGTAGGAAAAGCGCCAAGGTCGTGTTTCTTAAACCGTTTGTTCGGTTTAATTTTTATTGAAATATTATTTCTGAATTATTTTTAAAATACAACCACAACCACAGCCACAATCAAACAACACACGAGCATATGAATATGTGAAGTAAGTGATTTATAAATGAGACAATTATTATCTATCGGTTTGGTTTGGTTTGGCTTGTTGTTCAGGGTGGAATTCCCCCCCAGGTTGGATGGGCATGGTTCCTAGGATTTGTCTTGAATTTGTTCTCTCGCTTCCAAACAATGACAGTCCCACCAAAATCAGAAGAAGCCAGCATATTTTCTCCATTATTCCATGCCACACCTATCACAGGATAACTATGCCCCTGCAATTCAATTTATAAACTTATAGCTCATAAACCCCATCATAATAATATGAAAAAATGCGCTTGTCCAATTCCCAAATAAACATAAATATAGCAGGCACCTTCAACTTGAAGTTTGTGTTATTTAATAAAGGCAGAATAAATTTTAGGTTTGGAAGAACCTGCAGTTTGTTCACACAAGTATGCTTTGGTCTTGTGAGATCGTAGAAGTAGACATTTGCATCCTCGCTCCCAGCAACTAAATTTTGGTGCAAAATTAAATTGCAAACTGAAATTCAAATATACACAACATACCTATAAATTCCCCTTTCTCTAGTGAAAGCAAGGGGCAGAATGAAGCGTGGATGCTGTACAATCGAGGTGTTAATTTAAGCGAACATCGAAGCGTCAAGTAGCCTTGCACCTCCAAGGATACACTACACATCACCATCAAATCAGACTGTATCCACCATTTAAACATAAGGCTGAAGCTAACCTGAAGAAAGACAGGCTCCCATCACGACAAAAGGTCAGCAGAACAGGGCCTCGTGCAAGCAAAGAAAATATTCTGTATTGCACAGTTGTAACTGGAGACTTGGTTCCACTGCGATATCTGTGGGCACGTGTCACCACTCCAGTGTGAGAGTTCATGGTTACTGTGTATAAGCATCCCTGCATGACAATGTTGGTAAATAAATTTTCTTGAAACAAAATTATGAAACATTTTACAGGGCACGTGATTCATTCATGTACCCTAGAATCACCGCAGAACATGAGTTGACCAGTGTGATCGTGGTCCAAAGCTGTCACCTCACTGTCGAAAGTAGACTTGTTGATTGTCCTCCCTGTACTGAAATTGTACACCTAGAGTGCAAATGATAATAGAATGAAAACGATGAGGACCTTGAGAAACTTTGAACTTCTGGAAGAAAATGAATATCTAACACACAGTAAAATGGTAGGCAACTCACAACTATTTCTTTGTTAGAGTTGCCTACTGAAAGAAAATTGTTATTCACCTGCAGAAATAAAGCAAAAACTTAGGAGGGAAAAACACCATGGCCATTGACTGATTTATTCATGTATCAAGACAGGTAAAAATAACTATAAATAAAATTCTATTTTCTCACTGGATGAAAGCGGATACAAAGTTGTGAGGAGACTCCATAAATGACTCGCATACAAATGCCTTGGGAGATATCCCACACACGCACGGTCTTATCAACAGAAGCAGATGCAATATACTGATTATTTGCAGAGAATTCAAAATCTGAAAATTTCATCAGAGTTAAACACAAATATTGAAAAACCCAAGAGCGGCAGAGAGCCCCATAAACTAATATACAATACATCTCGATAAAGCNACGTGCTTCGTAATGAAGAAGCCATGACGTCGATTTCATCCAGAAATTTAATCAGCATATCCATGGATGACTTCAAAAAATACCTTACGCCGACGCACACCTGCCTCCGCCTTGCGATAAAGGAGGAGACGGCGGATCCCAATGTAATTAAGATCGGAATTAGGCGGCTGGAGCAAGCAAGTAAAAAAATCAGGATCTGAATCGGCATCAACTCCTGCAGTTTCATCCTTGGTAGATTTCCGATGTTCCTCTTCAGGTAAGAGGCCATTCGCCGCAAAATCGCACATCGCCACAACTAAAAAATCAAACTCAACCTTCTTTAATCAATCTAAATGACAATCTCACATCAGCGACCATAAAGACTCGCAGATTAAAATTAAAACATTATTTACAAATTTAATCTTTCGAAAATGATATTAATAATATTTTTTTTATGCAAATTAGAACGCCCTTGTTAAATGAGATGGTGATTCGATCCAAAACTAGCCCACTGGATGATACCCGGTATGAGTTTATAGGAATTTATACAACATATTATCTTACAAATGTTAATAAAATCATAATCGGTGATGGGATAGGATGGGATGAATAACATATATGTATCAAATGCAGGAGTGCTTATTAGTTATTGTTGGCAATATTACAAGACAAGAAAAGTGTGGCAGGCAGAGATACAAAATGAAACAACTTCAATTTATGCACTCACCAAGTAGCTTTAATGACTCATTCATCATCAACATCAAGTGTAATGAATGAGAATGGGTAGAATTTATACCCATCTCCCTCGTAAAACTTATTCTGGAACTCCACCCAATGAAGCCTCAGGGCATGGAGAAAGGCACTCAGTGTTTCCATAACCAGCAGTACTCCAACAGTGGCACAAACAAAGACAACGATACCGATCACCAGGATGATTATATTATTGTACCTGCAGCACAAGGTAATGAGAAATCCGAAAGTTCCGAACAATTGTTGGTCAATGAAATCAGAAATCGGCTTACCCCCAAGCGAGAAGTAGAACTTTCTCATAGAACACACTGGACAACTCCGAGTGTGCAAGGCTGATTGATAACCAACAATGGATAGGAAATGAGGAAAAAGAAACAAGAATGACATAAATAGGCATGCATACATACCTCAGAGCCCATAATCGAAGATAAGAAGCTGTATTTGAAACTGCCCCAAGAACAAATTCTATGGTGTGTATGAGTTGATGGACAAACACTTCACTGAATTCAAATTCTTCATGACCATGAGAATCATTATTTGCTTCTGACAGCAAAGAACCATCCGTATCTGGAACTGGCTCGTATGCTGTTCCCTGGTGCCTCTAAAAACAGATGCAAACAAGTTGTGAGACCAAATAAAAAAAATTAAGCCAAACAACGAGAGTATAGAAGCATACATCATGTTGACGCTTCAGAAGAAAAGGCTTGGGAAGAAGCATCCATGGGACAGAAACAAGGGCCAAAAGTAACAAGACAAGCTGAAGATGATACAAAATGATTGAGTTTTCATGGCAGGAAAAAATATGCATTCGACTTGTAAAGAAAACGATAATCGCAAATATCAACCTGAGTTGGTTTCTGACCAGGGAAAAGCTGGTTGTCACCAAGTTCATCGGTAGGACTGAGAAACATATATATCATAACGTGGTATAAATCAGCTTGGGATCCAGTGTACCACTTAATAATGACGAGAATAGAAAGGTAGCCAAAAAGACTGTTCAAGAATATCATCTGTGGAATAAACTGAAACCTGAAAATACATAAGAAATCAACGTTTTTAACAGCGACACACATTTCCAAATGCTTGAGAACTAAAGCAATAAGCATCTGGAAGTTGATTTAGATGCAACAACTAGTAAGAAGTCATAAGCAATCAGGTACATCATCTCACCAGATGTTCAAGCCATTCTTGAAATACACTGCATTGAAATAGCTCAATATTATTCCCAGATTCATCTGGGCAACACCAATTAAGATTGACATTTTCATTTTTAATGAGTTAAGGAAGGGCAGCTCGCTGCGCGTCCCGTGCCAAGCAGGGTCTACTCCAAATGGATAAGTATCTCGGGACTTGATCAAGCCAATAGTAGTAGCATCCCTGCAGTAAGAAAAACACTTTTAACAAGGAAAAGTTCAGGAACTGATTGGCGATTGAAACTTGCTGATGAAATACCTGCAGGCCGGATCACGACAAACATATGCTGATCGTGCAAATAATTCAAATGGTACAGAGAAAAATTCATTATAGATCAATCCCGTGTAGATTGAGAAAATTGACATCAACATAATTACGTAACGCCCACCAAAGGTCATCTCCATAATGTCTCCAAGTTTCTGCACAAACACATCAATTTGATCATGGAAATTGGTAATAACAGGTCGGTCAAGTACAAATTGGCTCATGAGGTCATCAAAAAATAACATATAAAAGCCCAAGAGGCTAACATAACAAACACCACATTAGATTGTACACAAAACAATCTTAAAAATTGCTCATTCTGTTTCCAATTGAACATGTGGTTCCCTAATCAATTGAATAACGGATGATCAAAATAAATAAGTTAAGTGATGGGAAAAACAAAACAATCCCATGAAACAGTGCACACTTACCAAATGCCAGTCTTGAAGCACTATGAATGAGGAATGTGATTAAAAAAATTACTTAATGTAGCATTCACTTCCTAAGCAAACTCAGAATTCTTAAAAATACAGAAAAATATGGCACTGAAAAAATATTCATGGTAAAAAAATGTACCTGACTGAGATACTTTTTTTCTCTGATAATCAAAAACAATGTACAAAGCAAAAGGCATATCCCATGTCCCCAGTCTCCAAACATGACAGCGAATAGAAATGGGAATGTGACAATAGTAAAAACACCAGGATTTGCTTCCTGGTACTTGGCGACCCTGCCAAAAATCCAGTAATTAGAACATTCAATTGATAATTCTATACCTAGTAGTAATAATCCTTAGATATTCAACACTGATAGCAAAAAGACCAAACAAGTTGTTTAGTCACAGAGTAAAAGGACCATGGACTGCAGGCCTAGACAATTTAATAAGCCACTGCAGTGCCACTTACCAATTTAAAGAGAAGCGTCCTCATACTTGGCATATGTAGGTTCCAACAACCAAAGGCATTTATCAAAATAAAAAAGGAAGTGCTTTAAAGCCACAAAACCAGCTTGGGTACACGATATTAATGTGCTATAAGTCAAAGTAAAAAACCTTACCCATAAGCATCAACGATCTCTTGGAAAGCTGAAGTGAATTTATTTGTTTGAAAATATGTAGGTGGCATCTCACGAGTATGCAGTACTTGGAAAATAGCATCAACGTCTGAGTTGGAGTCCTTAGTTGCTCGATGTAATGCATTTTGAATCTGAAACAATAAGAAGTTCCATGTTTAATACGCTAAGAAACCACTCTCTAATAGCATCAAAAGATAGATTACTGCATGTCGCCAGGAAGGAACTTTTGCATGAGATGCTGGATATCATACAGCATGTGAAAAACTAAGTACCTTTCCTGCAGCAAAAACAGGACCCCACCCTTCCGCCACTAAACATTTCTTGGAGACATCAATGCTGAGCATATTGAGGGTATGGTAAATGGCGGTCTCCTTCTTTACCTATACCAGCATGAAGAAGATAGCCATAAATAAACTCTAAACAGGAAAATAAATATCTGGCTATAAAATTGAAATTTAGAGAAACAATAACAAACTAAAAGATTCCAGTGGTCAAACTGCTCCCCAATAGTTTGCAATAGGCTTCCACGGAGTGCATGTCCTGCATCAATTGTAATCTTCAATTCGGATAGTTTAGCATCAACCTGAAGTTTTTAACGGAAAAAAGTGAACTTAGACAAGTATCATGGAAGAAAAATGAGGGGGTAGTAGGGCAAGGTCTAAGAAATTCAAAAACACAAACCTCTTGGATAAGTTGAGAATGCTTTTCTATATTATCATCAATAGCATAACGGTTAGCTCCAAAGGCTTCACATATCTTAAGAACCTTGTTTTTTGCTCGTTCTCCAGAAAAGAAGACCACAATAACATTCTTTTCTACCTAAATCCCATCAACAGTATTTTCATTTCAATTGAAAAAAATAATCTAATGGACAAGCATGTAGAAACGCGCTATAAAATGAATTTGCATGCGAATAATATGACACGATACAAAGACATGCAATGATGATAAGCTATGATTAGCAGAAATTTAACTAGCTTAGCAAATGGTAAACAATGAAGCAAGATTCTTAAATATAAAAACAAAAAATCCATAATAAGTTAGATATTGCGGTGTAAAAAATGAAATATAAAGAATTAAAAACTATCAGTACAATGAAATTGACTCACTATTGCTGCTCATAGACATATTTTCACCAATTTAAATTATATTCTTCAAGGTCAAGCATTTGCAGTAGAAAATCTGTGGCATACCTTTTCTCTGGATACAGGGTCTATCACTGGATTATCCACCTCAGCCTGCTTCAGAAAAACATTTCCCCTGGTAGCACGGAATAAGATCCTCTCAAATGCTAAAGATTTAGCACGTGGAACAAGTCCAGTAATAAATCCTAGCTTAACTTGCTTTGATGAATCAACCAATTTTTCCTGTGAAAAAGGAAGACAATGAATATATAAAATACCGAGAAATGAAAAGCTTAAAATGGCTATATACCTGCTCAGCCAACAATGGAGCTTCCAGAGACTCCTCACTAGCTTCATATTCCCTCTGCTGTGACTCGGCACTTCTCAGGGCATAGTTGAAAAATTCACCAGCCTACAGAAATAAAACAAAATCAAATTTAAAATTTGTATATAAAGGTTAAACTATAAGAATGTAAGCTCCTTATCTTAAAAATCCAGTATTCAGTTAAACAAAGGCTAATTAATATATATGAGCTTTGAGTGAAAAAGAAAAGATACCTTTTCTAGAACAAGCCTGTATTCAGCAAGTTCATTGAAGGAGCGCTGCAACTTGTCACCATTTGCATTCATTTCAACTAGCTCGGCCTCAAGGTCCCCAAGTTTGACCTGAAATAGAGAAGATCCGTGGTGTAATGCCACACCACTAATGCAAAGGATATATGATCAGTTAATATACCTCAAGGTCATCTAAAATCGCTATGGAAGGGGGCAAAGAGCCCGGAGAAGGTGGGAGGCCAGCCTTTGACATCTGTTCACGAAAAAATCTTAATTTGCGTGCCATTTCTCCACATCTCTTAATCTGCACATAGATCAAAATAAAAATTAGATTCCCATGGGTATAGTTGTATAGGTTGAACCTTCTAATCTCCTTTTGAAGGAAAACGAAACCAATATGAACCTCATATCTGGACTAACACACTTTACATTACAAAATATTAAGGTGTATCATCCAAATGAAGATATGATGCCCACTGTGTTGCTAATGCACCGTGGCAAAGTACACAACATTACTAGCTCACTAAAGGACAACTTCCAAGATAGCATAGTGAATGACAATATACAAAACCGAATGACACTAACATTATTTAAACTACCAAAGAGTATACCTGCATTGCATAGGTTCGCTGGAAAGGGCTTTTATCTGAATTCAACTGTCAAAAAAATATAGGCATACAATGATGTGAAAATCATACAAAAATATGCAAAGAAAACTTGCAAAAGGAAAAATCTACACCACATTTGAACAAGGGGGCACGAAGAGTCCTGATTGTACATGGACTTCAAAAATGACACGCTGATTATATAATTTCTCAAACTAGATCAAATTTAAATGAATTCATAATTTTTTGGGTAAAGAAACTACGAAACACAGTAACTTCAATTTCAGAAAACATCTCATGACAACTGGCAGTTTGCTCGAAAATGTCATTCAAATTTCGGAGATTAACGAATTCAAACCAGAAACCAAGCTACAATCCTATGCTATATACAGCTCCAAGTAAACCCTAAAGGTTCATGAAATTAGGACATATTAGACTTTATCTTCATCCTCGACCATAGTTACCAAGTCACATAACAACTCTCTAGAAATAAGTAAGATCGATAACGAGAGACCAAAGAACAAAGTCGATTCTTTTGAAAAAACAAAATACGAACGTCTTTGAACTGGATAAGTCCGATTTCGCCGATGTACGAAACAGCAAGGTGAGCGGACTCAATTGGAATTATGAGCTGAACGAGTTGCATCGCCTCCGACCGCATCAGATCCATCGGCGGACAGCATATCCTCCGCTCCCCCATTCTCAGACGCCAAACTTGGATCACCTCTGCTCCTCACGGAAAAAAAGAAAGTGAAACCTCTACGAACTTTATCCTTCGGGACGATACCAATGAAACGGATCAAAAAAATCGCTGAAATTCACTGTGAAGACAATTTAGACGCCAAACAATTGGGTTTGGCTGGCAGATTACGTACGCCACTCTCACGCGCTCTTCTTACAAATTCCGATGATTTTGTCGTGGGCATTTAACAAAACATGTTGGCCCAGCCCAATAGCATTAAAATCCACTAGGCCCAAATGTTGGAACATGTTTTTTAAATGACTAACCTAATTAATAATCCCGTTTACATCTATCCACGTTACATTTGGGGATTCAAAACTTAATTTACTATGATTATTCCTCTTTAAGAATTATTGATCGATGCATTATCACTCTAGTGGTAATATTATATCACACACAAATTTGATCTCCTTAATTTCATAGTTTTAACAATTTTGGTCTCTAATATTTTCGGATTATCGAAATTGTAATCTCAATGTATAGAGATGACGAAATAAAACTCTATATTTTGTAAATTTTGGTAAAATAAATCTCCAAAATTTAGTAAGTATTACATAATTGGTCTCCAAAGTTTTTATAATTGAAATCCTCGGTGAAAAACAAATTTTGGGATCGAGTTTGTCATTTCAAGGATCTGATTTACCAAATGTTGCAATATTTGATGATCGAACTTGCCAAATTTTTCAATATGTCATTACAAATTACGATGACAAATTTACCAAAATTAAATGTTTATGGATTAAAGTCGTCATTTTTTCAATAATATATTAGTTATACTATAAATTGAAGACTTATGTCAGGTTTCTTCACAAAGTGGATTAGATATAATTATTTAATAATCTTCAAAGTGAATATTAATTAACCATTGAAAAAGTTGAGATTTGCTTTGATCTCAACTCAATTAAATATGTAAACATATTTGAAAATATAAAGAGCATGTTTCATTAATATTTCAAAATGATTAAAAGACAAATATAACCCTAGATGAAATATGTAGATGTGTACATTTATTGGATGACTAGGTACTCCCATTGATTTTATTATAAATATTGATGACTTTTAAGCTATTAATTACTAATATATTTTGAATAGCCATAGAAAAATAAGATTTGTCATGTGGGATAAGACTTTAAATCTATTAGCTATTTTCTCTTGAATTCATGTGTCATGTGTTAGCCATTAGAATGGCTTTGTAGCTACTAAAACATTGTAAGAGACGAGTCACCTTAAGCAAATTTCATTATCAACAATCAATGATTAACTCAACACTGGCATTATGTATTTTACGTTGCAATAATCCAATTGAACCATTAAATTTGATTTGAGATTCATTGGAAAGTTTTATGTTAGATGAAAAGTAAGTTGAGATGATTAAGTATGAGGTATTGAAATTAGTGTAAATATAAATAGTAGTGGAAGGTCGTTTGATGTAAGAAATATCACAATATTAAACTTGTTTTCTCAAACATAATTTCGAATATAACTTATATGACTTATCTATTTTATTTAAAATCGGTTCAATAGAATTGGATGAGCGATAAAATAGGATTTCAATATTAAACTATTTTACCAATGTATCATCTTAATAAAGAACCATATGGGGGGGGTATATTGGTAAAAAATATAGATCCGTTTAAAAAATTGGATATATAATTTGTATTAGTTGAAATGGAAAGTTAAAAGATAGAAAAGTAATAAAGAGGGAATTGAAGGAAATGGAGATAACCCACCCACTGCCCATCAGTTTTGCCTTTGCCCACGAACTAGAACCAGAACCAGCCTCGCCTTTCATTTAATTAATAATTATACACTCTTTGAGAAAAAAATGGCGATTCTTTTCCTTTTATTGTGACTTGGGTTTTGCTTCTACCATTTTCTTGGCCTTGGGTATGGAAGCCAGAGCTCTCAAAGAGAGTTTCTTGTCTCAGATGCCCATCAACGCTTCTCAGATGCTTTACAACGACGACCTTTGGTGCGTTACAGGTTGCTCCTCCGAGGATTTCCCCGTTGAGGACCTTCTCAATCTTGATTTCTCCGATAAGGAGTTTCAGGATGTTGGGGTTTTTGAGGGAGATGAACCCTCCAACAAATTACGCTCCAATAATTCCTCTTCTCCTATTTCCGGCGCCGACGACTTTCATAATTTATCCACCGGGAACCTTGCCGTCGAGGTAATTTTACAGTTCCGTTGGTGAGAATAAAAGAGGATTTTTTTTATTATTTTTGGGCTGCAGGTTGAAGGTTTGGGGAGCCTGGAGTGGCTGTCTCAATTCGCCGATGATTCCACGGCGGAGTTGTCGTTATTGTGGCCCACCGCGAAAGATGAATCCGTGGACAATCCGAATCCGAATCCGAATCTGCTGCAGGAAGTACGGGCTACCTTTCTCCATACGTTGGTTCCCCGTAAAAGACGGAATAAACGTCAGAGATCCAACGGGATACCGTGGTCTTTGGTTTCCCCGCCGTTGAGTTCCGTAGACTCAACGTCGTCATCTTCCCAGTCTCACGGTTCATCAACTCTTCCCCCTTCCTTTATTTTCACGAAAAATGATACGGAGTGGTTGTCCAGCGTGGAAAAACCGCCACAGCCAAAGTGGACGAAGAGAAAACCAGAGAACGAAACCGGGGTCATTTCCGGGCGGCGGTGCACGCACTGCCAAGTTCAGAAAACTCCACAGTGGAGAACAGGGCCTCTCGGCCCTAAAACACTATGCAACGCGTGCGGCGTCCGGTTCAAGTCCGGCCGGATGTTCCCGGAGTACAGACCGGCGTGTAGCCCCACTTTCTCCGAGGTGGTCCACTCCAATAGTCACCGGAAAGTTTTAGAGATACGGCGGTTGAAAGAGATGACCACGGCGGAGTTTTAACAGCGAACCGGTTCTTCTTAAATTAGTCAATTTTCAGTCAGTAGTTCCATTCATTTCCACTTCAGTTAGGTTAGGTGGCTTGTTAGAATTAGACATCAACGTGGAAGACTGGAGTGTTTTTTTTTAGTATTTAGAAAAATTAATTGTAATTGCCACGTTATCCTCGATAAATATAATATATAATTTAGTGTCTTAATGTTAATGGAAGTTGGAACAACCTGTCTTCTTCTTTAAATATCATTTGCATATATTATTTTTCTTATAAAATAAGTTTTGTTTTTAAAATATAATAGTTTTTGAATATTTGAAATGAATTAGCGGTTTGGGCGCTCTCTTCACAGTTCAGACATTAAGATATATTCGAGCTCTTGTCCCCTAGCGCTTGGACAAGCATTTAATAAATCAAGATCCATATGAACTGGAAAATAAACAGAGAGAGACCCGATTAACTTGAGTTAGAACCGAAATAACTTTCCGGGTCAACCCGCGATACATTTATTACAAAAAAATAAAATCAAAGGGAGAATTAGACATGCATGTAATCACAGCGAGCGCCCTTCTTACACCGGCCACTTGCATTGTAAGGACAAACTGCATCCCTTTTAAATCTCGAACTTCCACCGCCGCCGTTAAAAGATGGCTGTCTGTTCCAATTCCGGCCATCAGTTTGACCAGATGGAGGCGCCCCCCAGCCATTTCCAGGTCCATGAACAGGCGGGGGGCGCCAACCTTGATTTGGAGCCCAACAAGGTACAGGACCTTGAACGTTGGCTACAGTATTTCCTACTGGAGGAACCCAACTGGTTGTACCTTGAATGTTTGTTGTTCCTGGTGTTGGGTTCATCCAGCTCATGTTCGGATTAGCGAGCATTGGACCCCAGCGGGTGCTTTTGTTTTCAGTTACCATTCCCATGGAGGTGGAGTTTTCTGGAGGTCCTATAGGCCAAGAAGAGTCTCCTGAGGAATTTTGAACTTGTGGCTGTTGCTGTGGCTGTGGCGGTGCACCAGTGTCCCATGCTTGGTTACTACCATTCTGAACTGGCTGAGGTTGCATCTGAACAGCAGTTGCAGAGGTAACCAATGTAGCTTGGTTGGAGCTTTTTGTTGGACTGGCAGATGTTAAAACTGAGGCAGGATTAGGCGATTGAGTTTCCACATTAGGTAAAAGTGTTGTCGAAGGAAGCAGTCCATGTGCATTCCAACCAGCATCACTTTGTCTTTGAGCAGGAGAAAGCAAGGCGCCAGTACCATTCTGGCTCAACTTTTCAGTAGCCATATTTGAGAGGGAGAACTGGGAAATATGATTAGCATTAGATCTCTCTTTATCTTGATCAACAAGTCTCTGTGAGCCATATAAGGAATCCGTAGCTGCAAAGATGTTGTCAAGTAATGATCTCTCTTTATCTTGGTTCGACGATATCCCAAAACTTTGAACTGAATGATCAGCAAGTCTCTGTGAGCCATGCAAGGAATCAGTAGCTGCAAAGATGTTGTCAACTGATGACAACTTTCTTGGGAATTTTCCAGCCAATGCATCGGTGAGGAGAAATGCATTTTCTTGCTTCTCGGTCGCTCTCCAGATTCTAAGGTCAGCAGGGAAGTACCCTGTGCTGTTCCATTTACGAAGCTGAACCATAGAAAAGGGCCCTTGATCTTTCCCTGAAGGATCAACATAATGCCATATCTTCTCCGATTCATTTATCTCGAGACTCTGTTCAACAACACCAGAAGGAAGAGACACCGGGGAAGTTGTGGTAACAGAAACTGTTCCTGATCTTGGCTGAGCCAATTCAGCGGACTCTGATATAGTCACAGAATTCACCTTCCCCAAATTATCGAATTGATGTCTTTCCTTATCTCTAGCTGACCTCAGAGGATTCTCGTACATCATTTTATCCTTTAAGCTAGAGCTCGAAGAAGTGTTGCCAAACGGGTTTCTACTAGATTCCACAGTTCGGCTTGAAACTCTGCCGGAAAAATTCGCAGACTCTTTTGAAGAACTATCACCTCTAGGGGAATTGGAGAACCTTTCACTATAGCTTATACCAGAACTCATTAATCTCCTGAAAGATTCTGCATGCAACAAATAAGTTGTATAAGTGGATTATTCTTTGAGAATCCAATACAAAGAAATGAAATCAATATAATGGAAACCTGGTTGGTTGTTCCCGGTTTCACTGTCACTGTCTTCAGATTCATAGCACGGGTCCATCTTTGGGTCAACATGTACTTTTGGAGATTCTTCAAGCCGGCGCCTACGTTCTTCAGGGGTTTTCAACAGCTGCAATTTTTCTACACAATCTCTAAGCGTGAACATTCGTCAAGGATAATGCTTGACAATACAAATATAAAAATGGCATGCAAGTGTACATTTGAACAACAAATAAGCATTTGAAGCACATTTTTTTCAACGGTTGGCCATCAATACCAGGATTATTTCGCTACTACGAACTGATGCATTGCAGATCAAGGGAACAGAAGTATACAGAAAGATATGATCATTCAATGGTCAAAATACACATGTACTAATATAAGCTGAAATGATGACCCGAGATATTTTAAAGATGAAGCATAAGAAAGTAGTCCTTAAAGCATTTCTAAATAACGAGATCAAAGATATTATGTGAAGAAATTCAAGTCAAGTGATAAAACGAATTTAAGTTCATCAACAAGTTCCAGAGAAGGATATTCTTTTCGGCGTCCCAAATCACTTGCCCGGTCGCGTAGATGACTCAGCCTTAATGTCTCTGATTCCAGCCACTGCCATTACCAATTTAGATGCTACTCTCAGTAAAATCAATCAATAAATAGTTAAAACTAACAAGCAATGTAATTAGGAGTAAAAATTAAGTTCGAATAACATGGGAAAATGAGCAAGAGAACAAGTTTGGCCTGAGAAAATAGAAAAAAAGATCGCTCATTGAAAACTGTGTATAAGAAATATGTAGCGCCAACAAAGGAAGATGATATGGTTCATATCATCCTTCAATAGACAGGGAACATATAGAAAAAAAAGTTCGCTCATTGAAAACTGTGTATAAGAAATATATAGCGCCAACAAAAGAAGACGATATGGCTCATATCATTCTTCAATAGACAGGGAACATAAATGCATACATCGTTGACTCTGATGCCTTGCAAGTCCAATGCTTTGTCAAGAATAGCCCCCTACAACAACAAAAAATCAATCATTCGACAACTCTATCACGACAGTCTGAGATACCAAACACATATTTAGAATAGTACCACAGTCAGTGGATTAATAAATCCACATTTGATACTCTGGCGGAGACGCTTGCATTCCTCCTATAGTACGTTGTATAGAAACATAAATAAGGAAATTTTCGAATAAAAATACCACACGTTATAGTTTCCATTGGAATAAAGTTGCATGAAATAACAGATTAAATATAAATCCAGCTCAAATTTCAAATAATACAAATTTCATCAAAAAATCCCGACTCTTTTATTTCACAAACATATTGAAATGTGATGAGAGAACAGAGACCTGCTTAGAGATCATATTCATGATATACATTAAGAACAGCAGAAATAAAGTTGGCTTTATAGTAAGTTAAGTTAGCATTTATGAATGGGTCCACAAGTTGAACATCGGAAAATATGCAAGGCTCGACTATGTGGCAGGTGTACACGGCCAAACTAATGAGGAACAAAACATATGCTCTGTTAAAATAAGATCATCAGTAAAACACAGATATATTGCAGGAAAGAAGCCATGATCAACAGTTCATATTGATACCTCGTTAAAATCCTGATTTGAGATTGTATCAACTGATATCATCTCAGTTTTGTTTAGATTTAGTATCTCCACCCTCACGTCAGTGGTTTTTTTGCCACTCTTGTATGGCTGTGGTGCTTTGCTTGTTCCTGAAAGAAGAAGGCAAATCATAAGCGATATTAGCTCAGCAATGAGTTAACTATCCAGCAAATAGATGAATATTTGAAAGGTCATATAGAAAGAAACTGTTTAACATAACAGTAGCTGGTTTAAATTCATACCAACAACTTGCACTAATCTATATAGGTCTTGCTTTTGGTTGCTACCCGAAATCCTTATTCGTACAAATGTTCCAATGACCCTTTCAGGAAATGTATCAGCATCTTCAAGTAGGTCCTCCATCAATTTCCTCCGGAGATAGATTAGTCCGATATTATGCATATCGATGGCTGCATAATCATCAAGATTTGACTGAGCCTTGTTGCCTTTTTTGCGTGATTTGCGTTTATCTTTCACGGTCTTTAGTTTGGTGTCTGTATTGCCATCATTTTCCAACTCTAAATTTTCTGTATCAACAACACTACCCTGAACAACATCATTCTGTTCATCTTTTAACAGAAAATGAGACTCAAGAAGTTTTAACATTTCAATATGTCCAACTCGAGGTTTTCCAAACAAGTTTCCAAGCCTTGAATCACATATAATTTGGCTTTTTCGACGAGGGTCGCGAAGTTTGTTTCTCTTGATATACTCTAGCAACAGAGCCTGCACATCCAATGGAGAGAGTGCGGTTGTGTTACCATTCTTCACGTGGGAAACAAATGCAAGCAACTCCCTTGATGCCCAGTCAGAATTCTCATTCAAAGAAGTAGCTCTATCACCAGCAGTGACAACAGAATTGAGCAAGTCCATTTTCTTGAGCTGAGATTTTGCGATCTTCTTTTCTTTCCTCCTTTTAGGCTTCACAAGTTTTATGTTAACAGCAGAATCCTCAGAACCAGATCCCCCATCTTTCGCATCTGCTTGTCCTTCAGAAGAATCTTGTTTGCTGGTACCAGTTGTGCTTGCTCCCTTCCAAGGGTTTCTGGCCTCTGAAATCTCGGGAAAGGAAAGAGAGAGATTATCTTTCAATTCCATGTAATAATCCTTGAATAGATACTCCCAGCTGCTTTTATCATTAAAATCCACTTCAACCTGCATGTGACAGAAATCATTCAGAAATATACAATTTTAAAAATATTAATAACAGGAGAAAAACAAAATCAATATGGACCGGCACAAAGTGAGATCATAAAAATCAACAATAGGTGCATACATCTTTTCTCCCCTGTTCATAGTCTTCAATCAGAGTCACAGTTATCATGCAGGTCTCACAGAAACCCTTGTTCTCGCGAACACATAAAATGACACCATCCTTAATGCAATTCTTACACAATGAGTAAGTACATGTATAACACATATAGTGCACGTTCTTCGCACAGATGCTGCACAAATGCCAACCTGGGAACAAGATAAATATAACAATCAATGTAACAGATGAGCACAGTATCAGAAACATTTCAATTCAAGCAGTATTTTATTTGATAAAATCTTTGGGGGATAAAAATCCATTGCATGTGCATTTAATGAAATCAAACCCAAATGTGGTTTGGAGGGAATAAAAAATCCTTACCACAATTCCATTGTCCTTTGGACCGGAAAAATGCTTCATCCCGATTGACACACGAAGGATGATATGCCTTTGGACAACCTCTGAAAGTTCAACAAAGGACGATTAAAATCATGATAATGTACGAAAGGATATCCTCCAGTCAAATTGAAAATTTATCTCCAGGTAAAGAAAGCAAACCTGCGATCACAAAGCACAAGCTCCCCACCATCAAAACAAATGAAACAAACATCCTCTCCCACTTTCTTCCTTGAAAAATTTTTCACCACAGCTCTCGAATTACTTGTACATTTAGAGAATTTCCCTCTTTTACGCTTTCCTCCAGCTGTTTTCCCTGTATTAACAGCATCGGCACCAGTTTCCATTTCAGTATCCTGTGCACCTCTCTCATTCGATCCAGCAAGTGTTTCATCTTCTTCATCTTGTGGAGGAACAGAAGAATCATACATGCCAATGCCTGGCTCATCCACATCACTAGCTGTTTCATCAGTCTCCATCTTAATTTGTTCGTCCAGCATTCCATTGGCATCTACCGTATTACCCATGCAAGTTTCTAATTCAGCATCAGCCAACTGAACAGACTTGGATTTTACCACATCTCGTGTTTCTAATTTCACACTAGACTCTGCTTCAATTTCAGTGTTTCTTGATAGCTGTTCCTCTTTTATGACTGCTACCTCATTAGTTTTTGCAGCATTGACATTTTTAGCCAATGTAAAAGCCTTTGTTGATTCCATGACCATTTTTTCTTCCTCGGTCATCCTTGTTCTGGAGTTTAAAATGCAATTTTCAGCCACCAATTTATCCTCAACATAGCCAGCACCACCATACTCCATATCATCAGTGACATTATGAACATACACCTGCTTACTACTAATAACAACTAATGCATTATCAGAATTCATACTTCTTACATGTATTTCAACCCCCTCCACACAAGTTTGGTTGACCCCCTCCATGGAATCAGTAGCATTTCCAACAGTTAAACTGTCGACCAACACTTCATTCTCACCTCTCATATCTCCATTTTTTCTTATATCGCCCATATCCCTCTCAAATTTATGATCCGATGCATCCTCTCCCATGCTTACTTCATCGTGTAAATTAATTAATCCACACAGTGGTAGCTGTTTTACAGTCTCCATATCACCTATAGATAATACATCCTTACACATACCATCAGAGATAGATTTATCCTGCTGTTTATTTTCAAGCTGTGGGTCCAACATGTTTCCCTCTGCTGCAGTATCAGTTTCCAACTCACATAAAATTACCTCATCATGCACCATATTTGTCATGTTACTAACTATAGGAGCAAGCTCTTCAGCTTTCTTCTCAAGTCTAGGGTCAGATGCCTCTGTAGCTGATTCCAGGCGAATACTAGGTTCAGCATGGCACCCTTCATTGCTGAAAATCTTATACTCCTTGGCATCACCTTCCTGCATTTTACTTCCAAGTTTAATCTCCACAGTTCGTTGATCACTGTTTTTACTCCACAATTCTCCCGCTCTAAGCTCCTCTGAAACCATTTCCAGGCATTCTGAAATAAGCGGCTGCTCAGTCATCGCCGATACAACATGCAACTCGACCTTCTCCAATGCAACAGGAGACGCAGTCGCCTCCACCACACCCAGCATGCTGATTCCATCAACTAATACCAGCGTATCGTCATCAAATTCCGACTCCATATCCACCCTGTCCTCCAAAACATGCTCCAAATCGCCTCCCACGAACGATGCTTTGTCTTCCAACGACAACGTTCTCCTTTCTACGTCATCAATTTCCCGATTCATTTCACCCGAATCCGATTTAGACTCGCATTCGCCAGTTGAAAAATACATTTTTTCGCCGTCCATTTTCAATTCATTAGTTTCCTCGACGTCCGAAAGAGGATCTCCGTCGTCCACCATTACCACCAATTATCCTATTACCTCCTTTCTTCAGAACCCTACCCCTGGCCCGAAATCTGCAGAATAAGAAGTCATGCAGATTGAATTCCTCAAAGCGAGCAATACGTATAGAGTCCTTATACAGAGGGTTTTGCCCTCTAGGGATTTCAGATTTATCGTTCAATTTGTGTCGTAGTTGTTGAAGAGAACAGTATCCCTTTATTTGGGCGTGTACTCTTCGGCCCATTTTGAGTACGCCTAATCTTCTTAGGCTAATATAAAAAGCTAAGTTAGTAATACAAACAAATTATTCCCTAAAATCCAAATAAATTTTATTAATATTTTTTAATAATCAGAATATTTGCTTGGTTCAATTTGAAAAGAACATGAAAACACAATATAAAAGCTGGTCTTGCAGCCAGACACAGGATACTTAAGCTATAGTTACAGCAATATAAAACATCATCCCCTCAACGAGTATTTCTTCCCTGTGAAAGCTTGAAATTTGGGCTCTTCCTTCGTTGCAGGCTCCAGCTTCGCCTCCTTTGAAGCATCCTACAGTGCAAAAAACAAGGGATTCAGACACTGGTAAGTGGGAAAAATGCTTTTACTAGGATAACTTTGTAGTAAGTAACCTTCTGAGTTTCTCGTGTCTCATTTGCGTTTGAACCAAACACAAGCTTTCCCTGACTCTGGCGGTTGCTACTTTGAGAGCTGGAGCTGGAGGGAGTAGATGATCCGCCATTGGCCTTCTTGTTATGGGTCTGTGGAGAAGAGGATGATGATACCGAGGATGCAGGCAATGGTTTGCCATCCAATCGCCGCCCCATGCCCGTAAAGGGGTTAAATTTTGGTTCAACGTCGACTAAAGGTTCCTGACCTGATGAATACATGATTTCAAATCCAATATCAATGCCAAGAACTCTGACAATTGACAAGCATAAATACGAGAAGCAATGGTGAAACATCTAATAAAAGTAGGAAAAACTAGACCTTCAGCTGATGCTTTGCCATTAAGCCTGGATGCAGTAGGCTTTTCAGGTTCTTTGTAATCAAGAGGAGGGGCAAAGTCTACCTCACAGTCAGTCTCTATAATACTAATAGCACTAGAAGGCTTCGTCTCTACAATATCTATGTAATACTTTTTGTTATTATAAGCCACCATGATACTATCGCCTGCCGTAAGACATGAAAAGTTTCTCAGCGTTGTCTCCAAACTGCAAGAGAACTACCAAATTTAGAGACAAGAACTCACATCACCACATTTTACTAAAGACAACTTTTAGGAGAATAATATGCAACAAGTGACCCATGGAATAAATAATGTTTTTTAAGGAAAGTTCATTAATACGAGAATAACATATCGCTATTCTAGTCAACTACACGCGTTCAAGATTATCTCACATGGTGCTTGAAGTCATTCCCAAAATATTAAACTATTAATAAAATCACAATGTTTAATTATATCAAAACAATACAATTGTAGCCCAAATTATGTACCCTTAAGAGAAGTGGATAATAAACTCACATAGCCTTGGGGTTGGAAATATCCAAGAAATCTTTAGTGTGTGGCTGCAGTTTAACGTATGTACCCTTGGGAAGGGCGACATTTTTTACTCGCACAAAATCGCCTTCTTGCAACAACAGATTCTCCATCATCTATAAATTACGAAAATAAAAAACAGGCCATTGTCGTCAAGCAGTAGAGATTGGCATATAATTAAGAATATATACCCAATATGGCATATAAATCAAGCCTTCTTCAGCAATAAACTCAAGAACACCACAATGAGACATTCGCTCAGCAGCATCATTTCGGAGTTCAAATAGCATAGGGTAATCAATCTGAAGCGATGCTGAACCACATGAAGAATCATGAGTCAGTAGAAAGTGTGTAAGATCACCATAAAACTAAGAGTAACATAAAATATTGAGAGTGACTTGCCAAGACGGTCAAGCGCTGAAGGAGGCATTATAACTGCAATAAAAATTCCAAAATAATGATTAGTAAAAGAAGAAAAGATGCAAGTAGTCGACATAGGTGGGAAAATCAGCCCCTCTATGCATACAAGAAATGGCCTACCCTTGTCACCATTTTCAATCTGTGCCTGAAAAAGACACATACAAAACAGATAAGAGCTTCTTCAAACTAATTTACCAGAACTGAAATGCCTGTTATTGGGCATAAAAAATATAATACAGAATGGCCAGTCAGGAGAAGCTTTCTGAGTTCTAACCTTGTCAATAAAAGATGCAGGATAGCATCTATACGTTTGCTCGAAAGATGCTCCATGGTATCCATATCCATCAAAAAACTGAAAGAAAAGAATAAATAAGAATTTTCAATCGGCATCAAAAATCAAATTAAACGAGCATCAATTACAACCAAGAGGCATTTTTAAATCTGCCACATAAAACCCTCCCAGCATTGTCGCAAGGTTATCGACAAAATTACATCAAAAAAGAAATCAGACATACCATATTCGGTAGGTTAACGGAAATCACTGCCAAGGCACCAGAGGTAATACTGCAACACAAAACATAATAGTACTGAAGAATAATTGATTCAATGAAGAAATCAATATCATGAATTGAATCAACATACTAGCCCTACCAGATCCGAATAAAATACAAAAGGGAAGAAATTCTGGAGAACCTTGGATCAACACCGTTGAAAAGATGGAAACAGCACGGAATACAAAGGCAATCTTCAGAAACTGAAGCAAAGGGAAAAAACAAAGAATACTGAGTGCTTGTTATGCACGCGTATTTTAGTGAGTAGCTAATGGGCCCAAACACTTCTTTCGGCCTATTAAACAAGTTTGTAAATAAGTTTTTTGATTCTGCGGGCTCCAGGCCGCAGGAAGAATGGATATTTAATTAGTATTATTTATTGATAAAATTTGTTCCTTATTTTTTATAAATTAATTTTAATATTCAAATTTTATTTAAATACAAATAATATAATCCAGAAAATACGAAATAAGTGTCAAAGTTTGATTAGAAATTCAATTATAAAATTTGATTTATTGAAGATAATTTTGTTATATATTGAAGTTTGACCAGTGTTAAATTTTCGGTATACCGAAATTTCGAGCGTACCGATTTCGATCGGTATTTTAGAAAAATACCGGCCGGTACGGGTATTTTCAGGTAGGTCGGGTTTTTATGGGTTTGGTCGGGGTTGGCGGATTGGGTCGGATTTTATATTAAAAAAATAAAATATGAATATTTTATAATTTAATTTATTTTAATATTTCCGGTACATATGCGGTATACCCAAACATATTCGATATATCGATCTAGTTTGTCCGATATATCGACCAATACCGTATTTAAAACATTGAGTTTGATAACTGGTTTTCTTAAATATTACAAAATATCAGGTTTATTACTAATACTTTATGATAACACGTGTAGCTGCCAGGATTCTCGTGGTAACTGAAGGGGCAGGCTACCTGCCATTGCCAACCAAGCGCGTTGTAAAGAGTTCCCCGCGAAACAATCTGGCTGGATAGATCGGTTTCCAAGGCTCTCTTGTGGCCTCTTCATTTGCCAATTTCATCACTCCACTTGGACTTCACGCCTTTTCATCAAACTCCATTTACCAACATTCTTTTGCCCTTCGCTTTGCCCCGCTGCGATCGACGAGTTTTCTGCGTTACGGAGAAACATACATTGCATGTTGTACGATGGAATCGGATTTGTAGTTATTGAACCACTTGGCATACGTTTTTAGAGATCGATCGGAGATTTCGAGCGGCTTTGATACCGATTATTCTGCATTCACTCAGCCGGCTGTTTTCCAGTTGAGTTTTCTCTTATTTTCTCTATGGTTTATTCGCCGTCTATCTGATTGGAGTGTGATCGTGTAAGCTTGACGTATCATCTATTGCCATTTGAATTTTTTTGTGCATTTGGATGATGGATCATTATGTGGATTATTGATTGTGAAAAACTCATAATTATGTCCTATTGTTCAAAAAATCACATCGATATTCTTCATATTCGCATCTTTGGCTAGAAATTTGAGGCTAATGGATGCATTAGGATACGCATAAGGATGAGATTTAGTTTTGAAGAATTTCCCTTGTGTACTTACTCTTTGGGTTTGGTGAAGTTTCAGATTGGCGTGCTCTTGGTCAGATTTGTGTCGCATATTTGAGCTTAGGATTTGGAAGAATGTCTACCTTCACAGAAGATATGTTGCAAAATGGTTGTGTATTAGATGTAGAATCCAACATTTTGCAAGAATTAGAGGAGTTTGATTTTTCAAGGTTACCAGATCGACCTAGACAATTGAATATGGAAAGAAAGATATCACTTGATGAAAGGTCGCTTACTGACTTCCAAATGGGGTTTTCTCCTTATCCATCATCTAGAGGAGGTAATTCCAACAGGGATGCTTTTGACAGTGTATTTTCTCCTAATAGACGCTCTGGAATGACAACCCCCATGTCACAATTTGGTATAAATGAGACTCATCCCATGATAGTAGAGGCCTGGGACAAATTAAGGCGCTCTTTGGTGGATTTCCGCGGCCAACCTGTTGGGACCATTGCTGCATTAGACAGTTCGGAAGAAAAACTCAACTACGACCAGGTGAGTTGGCATATAACTTTGTGATAACTCTTTTTATCTCATTTGGTCAATGAAGAAATACCTTTGAGTTGCACTTACAATTTGATAATGTATCTTTTCTATGATTTGCTTATGATATTGACAATGCTCATTTTTTAGGTCTTTGTTCGGGATTTCGTTCCAAGTGCTCTGGCTTTTCTGATTAATGGAGAACCTGAAGTTGTAAAAAACTTCCTCCTAAAGACACTCAGGCTCCAATCGTGGGAAAAAAAGGTTGATCGTTTCCAACTAGGAGAAGGTGTCATGCCAGCTAGTTTTAAAGTGTTACATGATTCAAAAAAGAATACTGACACATTGATGGCTGATTTTGGAGAGACTGCAATTGGAAGAGTGGCTCCAGTTGACTCCGGATTTTGGTGGATTATCCTTTTACGTGCATATACGAAATCTACTAGCGACACTTCTTTGGCTGAGAAGCCTGAATTCCAAAAGGGCATCAGATTGATACTTAGTTTATGCCTCTCTGAAGGTTATGATACCTTTCCAACTCTCCTATGTGCTGATGGCTGTTGTATGATTGATCGTAGAATGGTGAGTAAAGCATCAATACTGATTTATCTGCCATCTCATTACCTAAGTTCCTAATTGTTGCTGTTGCTTGATCATACAGGGTGTTTATGGATACCCAATCGAGATACAAAGCCTTTTCTTCATGGCTTTAAGGTGTGCCATGCTTCTGCTGAAGCCTGAAGGTCCGGGGAAGGAATTTATAGAACTGATCATCGAACGTCTTCATGCTTTGAGCTATCACATGAGAAGCTACTTTTGGATAGACCTGAAGCAGCTTAACGACATATACCGTTACAAGACGGAGGAGTATTCCCACACAGCAGTTAACAAATTCAATGTCATGCCTGACTCTCTACCTGAGTGGATATTCGATTTTATGCCTTCGCATGGTGGATACTTCATTGGAAATGTAGGGCCATCAAATATGGATTTTCGCTGGTTTTGCCTTGGAAATTGCATCGCTATTCTTTCATCACTAGCAACAAATGAGCAGGCAGCTGCTATCATGGATCTTATTGAGTCACGTTGGGAAGAACTCGTTGGAGATATGCCTCTCAAAGTTACTTACCCTGCCATTGAGGGTCATGAATGGAGAATCGTGACAGGATCTGATCCCAAGAATACAAGATGGAGCTATCACAATGGCGGATCATGGCCAAGTACTCATTCTTTATGTCATAATAAATTTAGTTTTAAGCATGGAACTTGATTTGTCTTTTTCCAGTGCTCTTATGGCTCCTCACAGCAGCGTGCATCAAGACAGGCCGCCCCCAGATTGCAAGACGTGCTATCGAACTTGCAGAATCAAGGTTGTCTATAGATGGCTGGCCTGAATATTATGATGGAAAAAAAGGCCGGTACATCGGTAAGCAGGCACGGAAACACCAAACATGGTCGGTTGCTGGTTATCTAGTTGCAAAGATGATGCTTGAAGATCCTTCACATTTGGGTATGATTTCAATTGAGGAAGACAAACAAATGAAGCCTGTCTTGAAGCGATCATCCTCATGGACCATCTAATTTCTAAAGTAGTTACCTTTTATTCATATTTTTTCATGTAACAGAGAGAAACATATGGGATATTTTTTCAGCATTTTATGCCACTTCACTTTGTATGCTAAGTTTTCTTCTCTCTGAGCAATAACTGCAGATTCTATGCTAAAGTTTTCTTCCCCAAAGCGCGGGACCACGGTGAAGAGGTGGCTTCCAGGAAGGATACAGCTGTTAGCAGAGCATCAAAAAGCTAAGCTTTCCAATCCCAATTCCCTATTTTAATTCCTTTAATGATCACAATTCCTTTACCAAATAAAAATGGATCCAACATTATGAGTTGGCAAGACATAAAGTTAATGTATACGGCATTCTTTATGTTCTTGTTCTCTTATGGAAAGCACTATAGAAATGGATTCAAGTCTCTATGAAGTTAATCTTAAATGCCGTTTCTTTCTAATTTACATTTTAGTTCGAAAACTATTATTGAATCTTGTTGGATTTCACTAACTTGTATCTTCTTCTTCTTATAGATTCATAGGGTAGGGATGCAAATTGCAATGCAATTGACCTGCCATCCAATCTCCTCTGGCAAAACGTTTACCTCAAACAAACAACAAATGAATTCTTCTCCATTTGCATCCATGAACCTCATGAAGCTTCTTGGGGTGATGATTTCGTTGTCCTTTCTTTCTCTTCCTTCCCCTCTATAAATACAGCCCTTCCAACCTGCATTCCTCAATCAACTGAGTTCAAACTTTCTTTAATCTGTCAATGGCTTTTGTTTCAAGACATCTCCTTGGTTCAATCCTTTTACTTATGGTGACTCTCAACGTAGTTTGTGATGAAAATGTGCCACAGGACATAGGTAAAGACTTTTTTATTTGTCTGTTTTCCCAGTGTTGTTTTTGTATGATGGGGATTTGATCTCTTTGTTTCAGATTGTGGAAATGCCTGCTCAAATAGATGCAGCTTATCAGGCCGGCCAAATCTCTGTAAACGGGCTTGTGGAACTTGTTGTTCAAAGTGCAACTGCGTGCCCCCGGGCACCTACGGGAACTATGAATTCTGTCCTTGCTATGCCAATCTCACTACCCATGACCAAGCCCATAAATGCCCTTGAATCATTCCCCATCACCCTCTTCAATGTTTCATATATTTCGTGTACTGTAAGTTGGTAAATCATATATTATTTGAAGCCTAAGTTATTATGCTAGTCTTAAAACACTGTAAAAAGCATGAGTTTTTTTCCCTTCACATAGTTGAAGAAGTGATCTGGTGATGCACAACTGAGTTAATGGAAACTGTAACAGCGTTCCCTTCAAGCTGCTTCATTATGGTTTCCAATATTTCCATAAGCAGCTTCTTGAACTTGTCTTCACTACAAGTTTCACAATCTCCAGGAACAAAAGCTTTCACAGTATCTCTCATAATTTTGTCCATCTACACTCATACAACACATATGTATTATTTAATACTACGTGTATAAACAGATTTCATTAAGTAGTAAGTACCTGGGGATCGAGCCCGAGAGGAGGTAAGCCAACTGAAACAGCTAAAAATTCAAGAGCAGAAGTGAATTGTTGTTCAGAAATCTTGTCAGCTTCATCTCTTTGGACACTTTTGAAAGCAGAATACATCACCTGGAGTTCATTT